>JASDQU010738617.1:150864-162302 GCA_032191745.1 Picea mariana | reverse complement strand
ATTCTTGATTATTTATGAGGTATATTTGTAGATCTAGTTTAGGTACTTAACAATACACAAAGTTACCGTGGTTCACCCCCACCCTAGGGCTACGTCAAAAAAGTATTCTTTATATTATCTTGGTCAAGCAGTTACAACATGGAGCTTTAATGACCCTTACTTTGCACGGGACAGAGGATCGGCACATCTCGCTAGATCCCTCTTGCTTGCACTTAGCACAAAGCCTTCTATAGTCTCTCGCAGAGACTTGCATTCAGCTCTGCAAGTCTTTCACAAAATGCACAAAGCCTTATGATACTTGATCACATAGATCTCGCTACTAGAATTAAGACTTCATGATCCTACCCCACATAGAACAAGAGATCTGTGTAGCTCGCTAGATCCTCTTTCCCTAGGTAGATCCAAGCACTAATCCTTCTCACACTCTATGCACTCATCACTTATTACAACATGTACAGAGCTCTTACAGTCACACAGACTTTTGATCACATAGATCCAACTTATGTACTAAGCCATTGACTAGACAGGGTCTCCTTTCTTACATGGCCTAGACCTCTATTTATACATAGAAAAAGGCCTAAACAAGGGCCGACATCCCTTTCCCGTTACAATATTTCCAAAAAAACCCAAAAAGGTTCCACAAAAGGTGGCGAGATCCCATGATCTCCGCTTTTCTATGTACTCCGTCTTCGATAGGAAGTTGAAGTACCAAATGGTCAACTATGACCAAGTATTCGTCAAAAATTGGTCGAGGGCCAACACACTCATGGCTCAAGAAAAACACTTCTTCAGAAAGTGCCCATTAACAGGGCCACCAAAAAATTCAAAATCCTCCAAGTTCTGCAATTTATAAGTATTGTTTTGAAAAAATTCAGAAATATTGAAAGGCCCAATACACAAGGCTTTGAATTTACTGTGTTTTCTTTTTTGTTGTTTGGGTGCATCCCACTAGAGCACCAGATCTCCCAGCTGAAAATCTTAATTGCTTACCTTCTTTTCAAAGGCTTTCTTGATCTTCTATCGATGGTTTTGTTCTTTATCAAGGAGTTGCCCCCTAGTCTGATGTACTTCTACTAGTTGTTGTATCCTTCTGACCATATCATATGGTTCTCCTTGTTGATCCTAAAGGAACTTTTCCGCAAGAAAGGAAAGTTGAGTAGGAAAAATAGCTTCAATCCCATATACAAGTTGAAAGTTGGGAAATACCAAGTGATCTGTTTGTAGTAACTCTATCATCCCATAAGGAAAATTTCATCTTTGAGTCCCATGATTTCTTGTTGTCCTCCAATAACTTCTTGATGATCTTTATAGGTCTCTTATTAGAAGACTTTGGTAAACCATTTCCTTGGGGTTTAGTAAGGAGTATAATGGACTAATGAAATCCCATACTTGTCACAAAACTTCACCAATGGTTCATCTTTGAAGGAGGAAACATTGTCAGTAACAATATTGCTTGGACAACCAAGTCTTGACATAATATCTTCAAGAAAACCAATGATTACCTTGTGTGAGGCAATCCTTGTAGGAATGGCTTCTATCCACTTTGTGAAATAGTCAGTTGCAGTCAAAATCCACGGGTGTTGACCACTTGATGTTGGATTAACTTCCCCAACAAATTCAAGTCCCCACTACTGAAAGGGGCCAGAAACCACCACAGGCTTCAAAGGCAAAGATTTGAGATACTGCTTTCCTAAAAAAAATTGACATTTGTCACAGGCTCTAATCTTTGCACAAACATCAATAAAAAATCTAGGTCAAAAATATCCATATCTGAGGATCTTATATGTTGTGGTTCTCCAAAAGTGATGGCCCCTACACAAGTTGTCATGAAATTCAGTCATTGCCTTTTGAGCCTCCTGTGGATCTAGACATCTTAAGAGAACCCCTAGAGGATATTTCCAATATAATATGTGATCAATGATACAATATCTGATTGCCTTTAGCTTCAAATGTCTTACCTTGTTCTTCTCCAAACCATCAAGATGTTGCAACTTTTGCAGAAAATAAATGATGTATTTGTACCAAGTGCATTCTGCCAAGTTGGGACTGATATCAGAGATTTTGACAAAAATCTTAGTTTGCTTATTTTCAGAGTTTAGGTTCATGAAATTAACCCCCAATGCTTTACAATTTGATTTAGCCAGCAATCTAGCTAAACCTTGGCCTTTGACCAACTTAGTAGAATTGATTTCAAGGTTAAACTACAAAATTTTGGGAATCCACTTGCCCCTCTTTCCATCTATGTCAGGTTGGATAAATATTTCTTTTACGGAGGCTGTTGGGACATAGGAAATAATCTTGGAATGCAGAATGTATAATCTGAAGGATTTGAGGGATATAACCAAAGAATAATCCTTATTTTCCATAATATCATACCTCATATCTGTATCCCTCAATGCCCTGCTGAAAAAGGAAATCGGTTGTTCCAACCACTCTGTGTTTTTCTGAAGAAGAACAACAACCAATGTGTCATATGAGGAAAAAGAGAATATCAGAAATTCCTTTGAATAATCAGGGCTGATGAGAAAAGGTGCTTCAGTCAATGATTTTTTTATTTGGTCAAAAGAATCTCGAGCTTCAATAGCCCACTTCACCTCATTCCCCTTTCTAATAATAAATGTGATGTACTTAACCAATTCAACAAAGTTAGAGATGAATCTTCTCATAAAATTTATTTTACCCAAGAAACACTGAACTTCCTTCTTAGATCTAGGAAGAGACAGAGTCTGGATGGCCTCTACTCTACTTGGATCAATCCTTACTATTGGCATGGGGGTAGACCTAAGGTTCAACGCCACAATAATGCACCAACAAAACCCTAACAATCGGCCCTTTTGGCAACACCTGTGAAGCAGATGAAGTCTCACCTGAGGTAGAGGCAGGGGTGGTTGTAGGACTCAGATATCTGCAACCTTAGCTGGGACACAGATCTATGATTCTAACACTTAACAGAGAACTTAGCAGGGACAGTTCATCAATATTCATTTCTTAGTTATAGCGTAGTAAACCCTAATCATAGTACAGTGCAATGGTCAACTAGATCTGGCATCTAGCAACACTTAGCATGATGGAATAGATCAGATCTAGCAAGTTCAAACTGTAAGAACATTCATATAAGTCAGATCTAACATCCATATACACCATTAGCACAAAGCATAAATAGATCTATCTATCTATATCAAAGCACTTAGCAAGTAAAGAAATAAACACGTCAACACATTGCACAAAGCAGAGAAACACATCATATACGTGGTTCACCCCCACCTTGGGGCTACGTCCACCAACTCTTCTTCTTTATTAGCTTCTTCAATAGGTTACATGCACAGAGCCTAAAAAAACCTACTTCACATAGGACAGTATATCTGCACATCTCGCTAGATCCTCCTTCCCCCAATAGATCTAAGAACATAGCCTTCCACAGCCTCTTACAATGACTTGCACTTAGCTCTGCAAGTCTCACATAGTATGCATAGAGCACTTACAATATTTATCACACAGATCCAACTTTATCACTTAGCTATTCCTTATTACTTCTCTATTTCTATATATACTTTACAAAATAGGCCTAAACATGGGTAAACCCATGGGCCAACATCCTATACCCGTTACATAATCCCAAATCCCAAAAAGGGGTCGAGATCCTGCGATCTTTTCTTCGTCTTGGGCTCCTCCTTTGACAAGATGTCGAAGTCCCAAAATAGGTCAAAATTGACCAAGGATATCACAAAACTTGGTCAAGGTCCAACAACCCCACAACAGTCACCTGTGACTCATCCCGAGTCACTCTGATCTGAGTCGTTCTGCTTCGAAATCCTCAAGCGTAGCTTGAGATTCTGTGCCTTGGCCTCTTGTTCAGCGAATTCTTGGATGACTGCATCATTGACAGGTCCCTCCAAGAGTTGTTCGGCTGTAGTGACAACCTACTCTAGTTCTACTCCTTCGCCTTCGAACTATGTGAACAATTGATAAGACTTATCTTGTACAATTTGGAGCCTTTGATTTACTTCCATAACTCTACTTTGGATAGTGTGTATCTGTTGTTGGGAAGTGTGCTACTCTTGGGAGCACTTCATTCTTTCCACAGCTGACAGGGGCTTCAACTATGCTTGTATCGTTTCACCCTAATACTTAGCCTCTTGGAGTTGCGACTCCAGTGCCTTCAGTTCTGGATTCTCAGTGAGTTGTTCATAGGTCTGGTCACTGTGATCAGTAAGTTTCTTACATTCCATAGCAAGGTATTTTATTCTCTCAATTGCACTTTGAGCAGTTACTTCTCTTTAATCCCTTACATCCTGTGGGGTCTTGGGCACTGCACAGAGATCTAAGTCTGCGATGCATTATTGTAGCTGTTGGATAACTTATGTGAGTTTCTCTACTTGTTGTGTGACTTGATCCTATGCCATTATTTCTATGACTGTCACAGAGTGAATTTATCTACTGAACGCTTCTTTCACTTCGAGTTGTTATGCGAGAAAATGTTCTTTTCCTTGTTGTAGTTGTGCTTTTTCTTCATCAAAATTTTCTTGGAGAGAAATATTTTCCTGTTCTGCATCTTGATGCTACTCTACAAGTACTCCTTGTACTTGTGTCAAATCCTGGGTTGCTTTTTATTTTTCCTCTTGTGCTCGTCGAAGGTGAGGTTCGACTGTCTCAGTTAGTCGGTGGAGTTGGGCTGGCTCATCTCCCAACTCTGGTTCTCTTGATGGCAGAGGCGCAATGGAGACTATGCAACTGGACTGAATAGCTTGTTGTACCCCTCATATTTTGACTTCAATCCTATCATACATTTCCTCCTGCTTCACTCCTTGTTTCTCTACTATCTCTAATGAAGCATCGTTCAGAGTTGCTATGATGAAGTCAAAATCATCAGAGGTGAGGACAGTCTGCATCTTGGTCATGGTGGCTTTCAATTTCTTCCAGGAAGAAGGTTTTGGGGGGAAAACATTCCTCTTCTTCAAGGGGTAAACCTCATCTCTGGGCAGTGTTACTTCGCTTGGTCTCTATTCATATTCTACTTCGGCATCACCCCCTCGGTCAGGTGACATGGACGCGGTCTTCATTGAGGTGCTGCTTAAGTTTTGGACCTCCTTAGTCTTCTTCTGTCTGCTGGTTCTGGGTGTATTCTTCTCTTGATGAATGTCTTCTAGGCTGTCTATATCATATCTCTGTGGGGTTGGCAGGGATAAGGAGGTCAGCAGACCACTCCTTGGTGATCTTCTCAAGCTCTTCTTCTGTAATCTTATAATATGACTGGAGCTTCTCTTAGTGTTCATCTTCTCATGCTATAATGTAGATGAAGTTTCGATCTATGATGAACTTCATTAGTGTTCAGAACCTCTATAAGGTGTTCGAAGTCATGCGAGGCTCGACTTCGATGGCTCGCTTTAGTTGGAGGTAGTATGTATGAAAGACAACATTCGACTGCCATTGTTTGTTCATATCAATTGAATACCACAGGGTAGCGAACTTCACAGCAAGCAGTTCGAATAGCTCTATGTTGAGGAAGGTCACTCCTTCCGACATCTCCCAGGCAACAAATGAAATGAGGACCAGGATCCAGCTGAAATGAAATTCATAACCCTGATCCCGTGCTTCTTGACAATCTAGTTCCAACTGGTTAACTAGGTACTTTGCCTAGTTCATCTGTAGGCCTTCCACGCACTTCCCTGTGAGGTCAACGACAAATCCGGTGACCTACATAGGTCAGTTCTTCCTTAATAATTTTCCAGCTATCAATTGACATGCTAGGCACACTATGCCACTCTGGATGGAAGCTACCTTGTAGCCTCTTGTTCCCTTTTCAATGTCGTCATATGTATCCTTGATTTTCTGTGCTAGTGTGTGATTTGCGGATTTTCCTAGATAAAATTATTACGGGTCAGGTCCTTGCATACTCAGGCCTGTGATCCCGTGGATCATCATTGGGTCAACTGTAATGCGGTGGTCTAGACATAAGTAGCCTCCATGGTAATACGAAAGTAGCATCTTGACACATGCATTAACTTCCTAGTGTCATCCAAAGTGTGGGATCTTCATGACATTTAATAGGGTGGACTGTGCAAGGTTCATCATCCATGACTGAGGGATGATCTTTGAGTTCTTCCCTTTTGTTCTATTTAGGTACTTGTATGGGGCAAGCATACCATAGATCTTCTGATATCCAAGGTTGAAGTCATTGAACTTCAATGTTGTGATCTTATCCTTCTCTGCTCGAACTATGCTTATCCCCTTTGGGAGGTACACAATGACCATAGTGTACTCGAAGTCTCTTGGCACACTATCATGATTCACCACGCCAGCTAGAGGCAGGATGTAATCAAGCAATATGGATGGAATCAACTTTTCATTTACTAGGTCGTCTTTATGCTTGGTTCTCTTCTCTGCTAATGGTCGGGATGGCCTTGATCCATGAGTAGTCAACAGAGAGGCTTGCAATCCTCTCGTCGATGATGCTTGTACACCTATAGACATTGACATGACTCTTTCAGTCATGAGATCAATAAGAACTTCTTCGACAACTCTCTTTGCAGCATTGAACTCGTCTGACATACACGCTTAGGGTTAGAAATCTTTAGGTTCGAGGAGTAACTTAGACACTACAATAAGATAGAAGGAAATAACACAATGATCATTGTGTAAAATCAACAAGTTTGCGGGCTCAGATTCATGGATAGCAAAAGTGTTCTTGGTGCATGGCATGACAGGATAAATAGATAACTTGGCAATGGATTGCTTGCAATGGTTGAGAAGCCTTCATTAACTTTGTTCTGTCTGTTATGGCACGGTCCAATAGTCTGGTGGTGAACCATAAATGCCTTTCTACCCATTCGAAGGGTCGGATGAATGGTTATATTGGTCCCAATAGCTATATTGCTTCACCATGGAGAAGTGCCATGTGACGTTGCTCTGTTATCCTGGAAAAGCCCCAATTTTGCAAATTTTCCTTCTATGAAGTTCCCTCTGGAACCTTCTGTAACTTGTCGATCTTAGCTCTCTTATTACTTAGCTTTCTATCTTTCTTTCTAGTGAGCTTCATCTCAGTGTGCATTTTTTCCATTCCGATGCTTATCTTCTTTTGGCATAGTTACTTCGCGTTGTTGAGATTCTTTCCTATAAGTCGAGGGTGGTACTTCTTCTTTAGCTGGAATAGGTACTTCAATCTTATGTGAGTCTTCTAGTGCTCTTGCAACTTTGACATCCAGGTCTATGGAGTTATATAGCTTCGATCTGTTCTCTTGTTCTTCAATCAAGTGTGTGATCCTTCTAGTCATGAAATCTTTTAACTCTTTCTTCTTCTGCGCTAAAACTTCTTCTTCTTCTTTCCTTCTGGCCTAATTTCTTTCAATCCAAGGTTTTCCTAGTAATAAGATCAATGGGGCACTGTTCTCAATAAATTTAATAATCTCAAAATCTTCCTCTGTCGAAGTTACATTGGCATTCATAGATATCTGGGTGATCTTTCCACATAGGTTTATCATCTTTCCTTTGAATATTTCTATTCCTCCCAATGAAGAAGTCATAGCAGGTTTCCCTAAATGTTCCCAAGTTCTTTCTGTCATGATATTCACCTGTGTTTCCTCATCCAGAACATAGTCAATGTTGAAGTCTCCTATTCTTGCTTCAAGGCATTATTTTTCTTTGAAGACCTCTGATAAACTGACATGTCAGTGATCTGTCAGGGTTTCTTTCATTTGTAGCAGTACTTTCTCTGATTATTTTTGGGGTTCTATTATTTCTGGATTTTCCTTAGGGTTTTCTTGTCTCATGTTCATTCCTTCAAGCTTAGCAATCATTCTAGAGAAATCCAATACTTCATGGTCCACAGATTTGCAACAAAGACAACTAGGTCTTCTCCCAGGGAATTCCTTAGCAAGATGCCTCGGTTTTCTGCAACTGTAATAGAGGGTTAATCCTCTCTTTCTTTTAAATTATTCCCAGCTCTTTCTATACTGCGCGTCAGGGTCATAGTAGTTAACCTGCAAATGTTTGTTTCTAAGATCCTGCATCCACTTGTTAGTCCAAACGTTCTTTCTATGCATAGGTATAACATATTTTTCACTATTCTTATCAGATCTACATATATCAAATCTTCTTTCATCTAGTAATGCCCTAGTTTTTGAGCTAAGATAGAATCTAACAAACATACCTAGATCCATACTTTTGAAACAAAAATTTCCACTTATCTTACTTCTAAAAAGAACAAAGCTTTCAAATCTAGAACTTTTCAATATTCTTACCTTTATCAAAGAAAAGAGCTTGCAGATATTACCTCTTTTAATGAAGCATTCTCACTTTTACCTTTCTCAGAGCAAAAAGCTTTCAGATCTTACCCATTTTAATCATATCGAGCTTCTTTTATTTAGCACATATCTTCATAGATCGAGTAGAATACTGCGCACTTGGAGTGACAGATCTATGCACATATCATTCATAGTTTCAGGTCAGATCTTTGCACAAATCGTCTCCTTCCTCAGTTCCCAACAATCATAGTTTCGATTCGGGAAAGGTAACCATTTGTTGGCATAGGGGTAGACCTAGGGTCAATGCTACAACAATGCACCAACAAAACCCTAACTACCTACCCTTTTGGCAACACGTACGAAGCAGATGAAGTCTCACCTGAGGTAGAGGTAGGGGTGGTTGCAGGACTCATATGTATGCAACCTTAGCTGGGACACATATCTATAATTCTAACACTTAACAGAGAACTTAGCAACGACAATTCATCAATATTCAGTTTTTAGTTACAGCGTAGTAATCCCTAATCACAGTACAGTGCAGTGGTCAACCAGATATGGCATCTAGCAGCACTTAGCACGATGGAATAGATCAAATCTAGCAGATTCAAGAACTAAGCACATTCATATAAGTCAAATCTAACATCCATATACACCATTAGCACAAAGCATAACAGATCGATCTATCTATATCAAAGGACTTATCAAGTAAAGACATCAACACATCAACACATTACACAAAGCAGAGAAACACAACATATATGTGGTTCACCCCCACCCTCGGGCTATGTCCACCAACTCTTCATCTTTATTAGCTTCTTCAATAGGTTACATGCATAGAGCCTCAAAAACCCTACTCCGCATAAGACAGGAGATCTGTGCAACTCTCTAGATACTCCTTCCTCGAGTAGATCTAAGCACACAACCTTCCACAACCTCTTACAATGACTTGCACTTAGCTATTCCTTATGACTTCTCTATTTCTATATATACTTTACAAAATTTGCCTAAACATGGGTAAACCCATGGGCTATCATCTCATGCCCGTTACATAATCCCAAATCCCAAAAAGGGGTCGAGATCCGGCAATCTCTGCTTCATCTTGCACTCCTCCTTCGATAGATTATCAAAGTCCCAAAATAGTTCAAACTTGACCAAGGATATCCCAAAACTTGGTCAAGGCCAACACTTATCCCTTCTTTTGATACAATGTGTCCCAACAACTTGCCTTCTTTCATAGAAAATAAAGAATTCTTAGGATTGAGAGAGAGCCCAAAATTTCTACACTTTAGGAAGAAATTTTTCAAATGATGATAATGTTCCTTATCAAATATTGAGAACACTATAATTTCATACAACTATATGACCAAAAATTTGTCCTTCTCCCCAATAAATGAAATATTCATTTCTCGTTGAAATGATTCTCCTGCATTCATTAGTCCAAATGGAATTTTAGAATACATGAATGTGCCCTGAGGAGTAGTGAAGGTTTTATTCTCTCACCCTCTGCAAAACATGCTTCATCTTTGGCAGGGGTAATTATCTTTCTTGGAGCTTCTGTTCAAATTTTTGAAATCAACACAAAGTCTTATTTCACCATTTTTCTTCCTCACAAGAACCAATTTGGACACCCACTCAGAGTACCTTAAAGGTATGATGATCTTGGCATTAAGCAACTTCTTAACTTCCTTTTCAATAATAGGCAGTAACATGGGATTTATCGGTCTAAGTTTCTGCCTAAATGGATTGGTCTCCTCTTTCAAAAGGATCTTATGTTCAATGATTCTTGTGTCATAATTTTGTAGATCTTCATATTTCCAGGTAAATAAATCAGCAAACTCCTTCAAAATTTTAACATACTCAGCCTTTTGCTCTTTTGATAAACTGCAAGAAAATTTTACATGTTTTGGATTTTCCCCTGTACCTATATTGCATTTTGTCACATCATCCTCTTCACTTGAACCTTTAAACTTCACTGCAACATTATTTATGTCAAATAATCTCCCAAATGAACTAATTCTTTTGGAATATGGTTACTGGAAAATTGAACAATCTGGTGGTCTGCAATTTTATTGAGGAAAATATCAGCATGATGGCTTTTGGTATCATCATGATCTTGATCAATATGAAGAGAAAAAAACTCTTCCACAGTTTCCAGAAATATTTTGATCTCAAGATCATCCTCAAAGACCTTCCAATGTTTGACATTTTCAGGTATATATGGTCTATACTTCACTTCCACATCATATTTGATCTTGGGGGGCAAAGGAATTTTAAAATTACTTGCATAAAAAGCCAAAGAATCTGCCATAGTATTTTCTTCTCTTGGAACAAAAGAGATATTAAAAGATGAGAAGAAATTATCAATAAGATCCCAAACTTCATTTTTGTAATTCCTTAACCTGGGGTGTTTAGATAGATACAAATTTTTAACTTGATGTACAATTAGTTCAGCATCTCTAAACACTGCTAACTCTTCAATCTTCATATCTTTATCTTTTGCAACCCTAAAACCCAAAACAAGAGCCTGATATTCTGCTACATTATTTGTGGTTTCAAATTCTATTTTATAAGAAAAAGATATGATTTATTGGGTTGGGGAAATAAACACCACTCTAGCACCAACACCAACACCTTCTTTAGAAGAGGCTTCATGAAAAGCATCTTCCATACAGGGGTATTTTGAGGAGGAACATCACAAGTTTTAATAACCTCACAAATTTTAATAGGTTGTTTACTGATTTACATAGGTGATTGAGGAGAATCAGTGAGATGAAAAATATTGGATCCTAAATCAATATCAACTGAAAAAATGGGGTGGTTTGTCAGATTAGCTTCATCACTGATGATGTAAGATAGTTTTTCTTCCCTATAAAGCCTTATGTGCTCTCCTACAAATACAGGAATGGTGGCATATGAAATTTCCATATGTAAAGTTCCCCCTAGTCTCTTGATCCAAGATCTTGACAAGAGCATACCAAACTTAGGGGGTACATCAGCCACCACAATATCCATTACCACACTCTTCATGTGCAACTGAAACAAGGTAACAACTAGTTCTTTGATTACCCCAAGGCACTTTACTTTTCTGGAGTCAAAAGAGTATAGGTCATGATAAGTTTTTGTAAATTCCAGACCTATCTCATCCATGATAGTTTTGGGCATAAGGTTATGAGATGCACCTGAGTCCATCAAGAAGTT
>JASDQU010738617.1:116223-150814 GCA_032191745.1 Picea mariana | reverse complement strand
TAAAAAAAAATTGGCATTTGTCACAGGCTCTAATCTTTGCACAAACATCAATAAAAAAGCTAGGCCAAAAATACCCATATCTGAGGATCTTATATGTTGTGGTTCTCCAAAAGTGATGACCCCTACACAAGTTGTCATGAAAGTCATTCATTGCCTTTTCAGCCTCCTATGGATCTAGACATCTTAAGAGAACCCCTAGAGGACATTTCCAATATAATATGTGATCAATGATACAATATCTGATTTCCTTTAGCTTCAAATATCTTACCTTGTTCTTCTCCAAACCATCAGGAGGTTGCAACTTTTGCAGAAAATAAATGATGTAGTTGTACCAAGTGCATTCTGCCAAGTTGGGACTGATATCAGAGATTTTGACAAAAATCTTAGTTTGCTTATTTTCAGAGTTTAGGTTCATGAAATTAACCCCCAATGCTTTACAATTTGATTTAGCCAGCAATCTAGCTAAACCTTGGCCTTTTACCAGCTTAGTAGAATTGATTTCAAGGTCAAACTACAAAATTTTGGGAATCCACTTGCCCCTCTTTCCATCTATGTCAGGTTGGATAAGTATTTCTTTTACAGAGGCTATTGGGACATAGGAAATAATCTTGGAATGTAGAATGTATAATCTGAAGGATTTGAGGGATATAACCAAAGAATAATCCTTATTTTCCATAATATCATACCTCATATCTGTATCCCTCAATGCCCTGCTGAAAAAGGAAATCGGTTGTTCCAGCCACTCGGTGTTTTTCTGAAGAAGAACAACAACCAATGTGTCATATGAGGAAAAAGAGAATATCAAAAATTCCTTTGAATAATCAGGGCTGATGAGAAAAGGTGCTTCAGTCAATGCTTTTTTTAATTGGTCAAAAGAATCTCGAGCTTCAATAGCCCATTTCACCTCATTCCCCTTTCTAATCATAAATGTGATGTACTTAACCAATTCAACAAAGTTAGAGATGAATCTTCTCATAAAATTTATTTTACCCAAGAAAGACTGAACTTCCTTCTTAGATCTAGGAAGAGACAGAGTTTGGATGGCCTCTACTCTACTTGGATCAATCCTTACTATTGGCATGGGGGTAGACCTAAGATTCAACGCCACAATAACGCACCAACAAAACCCTAAAAATCGGCCCTTTTGGCAACACCTGCGAAGCAGATGAAGTCTCACCTGAGGTAGAGGCAGGGGTGGTTGTAGGACTCAGATATCTACAACCTTAGCTGGGACACAGATCTATGATTCTAACACTTAACAGAGAACTTAGTAGGGACAGTTCATCAATATTCAATTCTTAGTTATAGCGTAGTAAACCCTAATCATAGTACAGTGCAATGGTCAACTAGATCTAGCATCTAGCAACACTTAGTATGATGGAATAGATCAGATCTAGCAAGTTCAAACTGTAAGAGCATTCATATAAGTCAGATCTAACATCCATATACACCATTAGCACAAAGCATAAACAGATCTATCTATCTATATCAAAGCACTTAGCAAGTAAAGAAATAAACACGTCAACACATTGCACAAAGCAGAGAAACACATCATATACGTGGTTCACCCCCACCCTGGGGCTACGTCCACCAACTCTTCTTATTTATTAGCTTCTTCAATAGGTTACATGCACAGAGCCTCAAAAAATCTACTCCAGATAGGAAAGGATATCTGCACATCTCGCTAGATCCTCCTTCCCCCTATAGATCTAAGAACATAGCCTTCCACAGCCTCTTACAATGACTTGCACTTAGCTCTAGAAGTCTCACATAGTATGCATAGAGCACTTACAATCTTTATCACACAGATCCAAATTTATCACTTAGCTATTCCTTATGACTTCTCTATTTCTATATATACTTTACAAAATAGGCCTAAACATGGGTAAGCCCATGGGCCAACATCCTATACCCATTACATAATCCCAAATCCCAAAAAGGGGTCGAGATCCCATGATATCTGCTTCGTCTTGTGCTCCTCCTTCGACAAGATGTTGAAGTCCCAAAATAGGTCAAACTTGACCAAGGATATCACAAAACTTGGTCAAGGTCCAACAACCCCACAACAGCCACCTGTGACTCATCCCGAGTCACTCTGATCTGGGTCGTTCTGCTTCGAAAGCCTCAAGCATAGCTTGAGCTTCTGTGCCTTGGCCTCCTGTTCAGCGAATTCTTGGGTGACTGCATCATTGACAGGCCCCTCCAAGAGTTGTTTGGTTGTAGTTACGACCTACTCTAGTTCTACTCCTTGGCCTTCGAACTCTGTGAACAATTGATAAGACTTATCTTGTACAAGTTGGAGCCTTTGAGTTACTTCCATAACTCTACTCTGGATAGTGTGGATCTGTTGTTGGGAAGTGTGCTACTCTTGGGAGAACTTCATTATTTCCACAACTGACAGGGGCTTTAGCTATGCTTGTATCGTTTCTCCCTAATACTTAGCCTCTTGGACTTGTGACTCTAGTGCCTTCAGTTCTGGATTCTTAGTGAGTTGTTCATAGGTCTGGTCACTGTGATCAGTAAGTTTCTTACATTCCATAGCAAGGTATTTTATTCTCTCAATTGCACTTTGAGCAGTTGCTTCTCTTTAATCCCTTACATCTTGTGGGGTCTTGGGCACTGCACAGTGATCTAAGTCTGCGATGCATCATTGTAGCTGTTGGATAACTTCTGTGAGTTTCTCTACTTGTTGTGTGACTCGATCCTGTGCCTTTATTTCTATGACTGTCACAGAGTGAATTTCTCTGTTGAACGCTTCTTTCACTTTGAGTTGTTATGCGAGAAAATGCTCTTTTCCTTGTTGTAGTTGTGCTTTTTCTTCATCAAAATTTGCTTGGAGAGAAATATTTTCCTGTTCTGCATCTCGACGCTGCTCTACAAGTACTCCTTGCACTTGTGTCAAATCCTGGGTGGCTTGTTATTTTTCCTCTTATGCTCGTTGAAGGTGAGGTTCGACTGTCTCAGTTAGTCGGTGGAGTTGGGTTGGCTCATCTCCCAACTCTGGTTCTCTTGATGGCAGAGGTGCAATGGAGACTATGCGACTGGACTGAATATCCTGTTGTACCCCTCAGATTTTGACTTCAATCCTATCATACATTTCCTCCTGCTTCACTCCTTGTTTCTCTGCTATCTCCAATGAAGCATCATTTAGGGTTGCTATGATGAAGTCAAAATCATCAGAGGTGAGGACAACCTGCATCTTGGTCATGGTGGATTTTGATTTCTTCCGGGAAGAAGGTTTTGGGGGGAAAACCTTCCTCTTCTTCAAGGGGTAAACCTCATCTCTGGGCAGTGTTACTTCGCTTGGTCTCTATTCATATTCTACTTCGGCATCACCCCCTCGGTCAGGTGACATGGATGCGGTCTTCATTGAGGTGATGCTTAAGTTTTGGACCTCCTTAGTCTTCTTCTGTCTACTGGTTCTGGGTGTATTCTTCTCTTGATGAATGTCTTTTAGGCTGTCTATATCATATCTCTGTGGGGTTGGCAGGGATAAGGAGGTCAGCGGACCACTCCTTGGTGATCTCCTCAAGGTCTTCTTCTGTAATCTTATAATATGACTGAAGCTTCTCTTGGTGTTCATCTTCTTATGCTGTAATGTAGATGAAGTGTCGATCTATGATGAACTTCATTAGTGTTCAGAACCTCTATAAGGTGTTCGAAGTCACGCGAGTCTCGACTTCGATGGCTTGCTTTAGTTGGAGGTAGTATGTATGAAAAAAAACATTCGACTGCCATTGTTTGTTCATATCAATTGAATACCACAGGGTAGCGAACTTCATGGCAAGCAGTTCGAATAGCTCTATGTCGAGGAAGGTCACTCCTTCTGACATCTCCCAGGAAAAAAATGAAATGAGGACCAGGATCCAGCTGAAATGAAATTCATAACTCTGATCATGTGCTTCTTGACAATCTAGTTCCAACTAGTTAACTAGGTACTTTGCCTAGTTCATCTGTAGGCCTTCCGCGCACTTCCCTATGAGGTCAACGAAAAATCTGGTGACCTGCGTAGGCCAGTTCTTCCTTAATAATTTTCCATCTATCAATTGACATGCTAGGCACACTGCGCCACTCTGGATGGAAGCTACCTTGTAGCCTCTTGTTCCCTTTTCAATGTCTTCATATGTATCCTTGATTTTCTGTGCTAGTGTGTGATTTGTGGATTTTCCTAGATAAAATTATTGTGGGTTAGGTCCTTGCACACTCAGGCTTGTGATCCTATGGATCAGCATTGGGTCAACTTAAATGCAGTGGTCTAGACATAAGTAGCCTCCATGGTAATACGACAGTAGCATCTTGACACATGCATTAACTTCCTGGTGTCATCCAAAGTGTGGGATCTTCATGACATTTAACAGGGTGGACTGCGCAAGGTTCATCATCCATGAATGAGGGATGATCTTCGAGTTCTTCCCTTTTGTTCTAGTTAGGTACTTGTATGGGGCGAGCATACCATAGATCTTCTGATATCCGAGGTTGAAGTCATTGAACTTCAACGTTGTGACCTTATCCTTCTCTGCTCGAACTATGCTTATCCCCTTCAGGAGGTACACAATGACCATAGTGTACTCGAAGTCTCTTGGCACACTATCACGATTCACCACGCCGGCCAGAGGCAGTATGTAATCAGGCAATATGGATGGAATCAACTTTGCGTTTACTAGGTCGTGTTTATGCTTGGTTCTCTTCTCTGCTAATGGTTGGGATGGCCTTGATCCATGAGTAGTCGACAGAGAGGCTTGCAGTCCTCTCGTTGATGATTCTTGTACACCTATAGACATTGACATGACTCTTTCAGTCATGAGATCAATCAGAACTTCTTCAAAAACTCTCTCTGTAGCATTGAACTTGTCTGACATACATGCTTAGGGTTGGAAATATTTAGGTTCTAGGAGTAACTTAGACACCGCAATAAGATAGAAGGAAATAACACAATGATCATTGTGTAAAATCAACAAGTTTGCGGGCTCAGATTCATGGATAGCAAAAGTGTTCTTGGTGCATGGAGCGACAGGATAAATAGATAGCTTGGCAATGGATTGCTTGCAATGGTCGAGAAGCCTTCATTAACTTTGTTCTGTATGTTATGGCATGGTCCAATAGTCTGGTGGTGAACCATAAATGCCTTTCTACCCATTAGGAGGGTTGGCCGAATGGTTATATTGGTCCCAATAGCTATATTGCTTCACCATGGAGAAGTGCCATGTGACGTTGCTCTGTTATCCCGACAAAGCTCCAATTTTGCAAATTTTCCTCCTATGAAGTTCCCTCTGGAACCTTCTGTAACTTGTCGATCTTAACTCTCTTATTACTTAGCTTTCTAGCTTTCTTTCTAGTGAGCTTCGTCTTAGTGTGCCTTTTTTCCATTCCGATGCTTATCTTCTTTTGGCATAGTTACTTCGCGTTGTTGAGATTCTTACCTAAGAGTCGAGGGTGGTACTTCTTCTTTAGCTGGAATAGGTACTTCAATCTTATTTGAGTCTTCTAGTGCTCTTGCAACTTCGACATCCAGGTCTATGGAGTTATATAGCTTCGATCTATTCTCCTGTTCTTCAATCAAGCGTGCGATCCTTCTAGTCATGAAATCTTTTAACTCTTTCTTCTTCTGCGCTAAAACTTCTTCTTCTTTTTTCCTTCTGGCCTGATTTCTTTCAATCCAAGGTTTTCCTAGTAACAAGGTAAATGGGGCACTGTTCTTAATAAATTTAATAATCTCAAAATATTCCTCTGTCGAAGTTACATTGGCATTCATAGATATCTGGATGATCTTTCCACATAGGTTTATCATCTTTCCTTTGAATATTTCTATTCTTCCCAATGAAGGAGTCATAGCAGGTTTCCCTAAAAGGTCCCAAGTTCTTTCTGTCATGATATTTACCTGTGTTTCCTCATCCAGAACATAGTCAATGTTCAAGTCTCCTATTCTTGCTTCAAGGCATTATTTTTCTTTGAAGACCTCTGATAAAATGACATGTCGGTGATCTGTCAGGGTTTCTTTCATTTGTAGCAGTACATTCTCTAATTCTTTCTGGGGTTCTACTATTTATGGATTTTCCTTAGGGTTTTCTTGTCTCATGTTCATTCCTTCGAGCTTAGCAATCAATCTAGGGAAATCCAAGACTTCATGGTCCACAGATTTGCAACAAAGACAACTAGGTCTTCTCCCAGGAAATTCCTTAGCAAGATGTCCTGGTTTTCTACAACTGTAACAGAGGGTTAATCCTCTCTTTCTTTTAAATTATTTCCATCTCTTTCTATACTGCATGTCAGGGTCATAGTAGTTAACCTGCAAATGTTTGTTTCTAGGATCCTGCATCCACTTGTTAGTCCAAACGTTCTTTCTATGCATAGGTATAACATATTTTTCACTATTCTTATCAGATCTACATATATCAAATCTTCTTTCATCTAGTAATGCCCTAGTTTTCGAGCTAGGATAGAATCTAACAAACATACCTAGATCCATACTTTTGAAACAAAAATTTCCACTTATCTTACTTCTACAGAGAACAAAGCTTTCAAATCTAGAACTTTTCAATATTCTTACCTTTATCAGAGAAAAGAGCTTGCAAATATTACCTCTTTTAATGAAGCATTCTCACTTTTACCTTTCTCAGAGCACAAAGCTTTCAGATCTTACCTATTTTAATCATATCAGGCTTCTTTTATTTAGCACATATCTTCATAGATCGAGTAGAATACTGCGCACTTGGAGTGACAGATCTATGCACAAATCATTCATAGTTTCAGGTCAGATCTTTGCACAAATCGTCTTCTTCCTTAGTTCCCAACAATCACAGTTTCGATCTGGGAAAGGTAACCATTTGTTGGCACAGGGGTAGACCCAGGGTCAATGCTACAACAACGCACCAACAAAACCCTAACTACCGACCCTTTTGGCAACACGTACGAAGCAGATGAAGTCTCACCTGAGGTAGAGGTAGGGGTGGTTGCAGGACTCAGATGTCTGCAACCTTAGCTGGGACACAGATTTGTGATTCTAACACTTAACAGAGAACTTAGCAGTGACAATTCATCAATATTCAGTTCTTAGTTACAACATAGTAAGCCCTAATCACAGTACAGTGCAGTGGTCAACCAGATATGGCATCTAGCAGCACTTAGCACAATGGAATAGATCAAATCTAGCAGGTTCAAGAACTAAGCACATTCATATAAGTCAGATCTAACATCCATATACACCATTATCACAAAGCATAACAGATCGATCTATCTATATCAAAGGACTTATCAAGTAAAGACATAAACACATCAACACATTACACAAAGCAGAGCAACACAACATATATGTAGTTCACCCCCACCCTCGGGCTATGTCCACCAACTCTTCTTCTTTATTAGCTTCTTCAATAGGTTACATGCATAGAGCCTCAAAAACCCTACTCCGCATAAGACAGGAGATCTGTGCAACTCTCTAGATACTCCTTCCCCAAGTAGATATAAGCACATAGCCTTCCACAACCTCTTGCAATGATTTGCACTTAGCTCTGCAAGTCTTACACAGTATGCACAGATCACTTACAATCTTGATCACACAGATCCAACTTTAGCACTTAGTTATTCCTTATGACTTCTCTATTTCTATATATACTTTACAAAATTTGCCTAAACATGGGTAAACCCATGGGCCGACATCTCATGCCCGTTACATAATCCCAAATCCCAAAAAGGGCCCAAAAAGGGGTCGAGATCCTGCAATCTCTACTTTGTCTTGCACTCCTCCTTCGACAGATTGTCAAAGTCCCAAAATAGTTCAAACTTGACCAAGGATATCCCAAAACTTGGTCAAGGCCAACACTTATCCCTTCTTTTGATACAATGTGTCCCAACAACTTGCCTTCTTTCATAGAAAATAAAGACTTCTTAGGATTGAGAGAGAGCCCAAAATTTCTACACTTCAGGAAGAAAATTTTCAAATGATGATAATGTTCCTTATCAAATATTGAGAACACTATAATTTCATCTAACTATATGACCAAAAAATTGTCCTTCTCCCCAATAAATGAAATATTCATTGCTCGTTGAAATGTTTCTCCTGCATTCATTAGTCCAAAGGGAATTTTAGAATACATGAATGTGCCCCGAGGAGTAGTGAAGGTTTTATTCTCTCACCCTCTGCAAAACATGCTTCATCTTTGGCAGGGGTAATTATCTTTCTTGGAGCTTCTGTTCAAATTTTTGAAATCAACAAAAAGTCTTATTTCACCATTTTTCTTCCTCACAAGAACCAATTTGGACACCCACTCAGAGTACCTTAAAGGTATGATGATCTTGGCATCAAGCAGCTTCTTAACTTCCTTTTCAATAATAGGCAGCAACATGGGATTTATCGGTCTAATTTTCTGCCTAAATGGATTGGTCTCCTCTTTCAAAAGGATCTTATGTTCAATGATGCTTGTGTCATAATTTTTTAGATCTTCATATTTCCAAGTAAATAAATCAGAAAACTCCTTCAAAATTTTAACATACTCAGCCCTTTGCTCTTTTGATAAACTGCTAGAAAATTTTACATGTTTTGGATTTTCCTCTGTACCTATATTGCATTTTGTCACATCATCCTCTTCACTTGAACCTTTAAACTTCACTGCAACATTATTTATGTCAAATAATCTCCCCAAATGAACTAATTCTTTTGGAATATGGTTACTGGGAAATTGAACAATCTGGTGGTCTGCAATTTTATTGAGGAAAATATCAGCATGATGGCTTTTGGTATCATCACGATCTTGATCAATACGAAGAGAAAAAAACTCTTCCACAGTTTCCAGAAATATTTTGATCTCAAGATCATCCTCAAAGACCTTCCAATGTTTGACATTTTCAGGTATATATGGTCTATACTTCACTTCCACATCATATTTGATCTTGGGGGGCAAAGGAATTTTAAAATTACTTGCAGAAAAAGCCAAAGAATCTGCCATAGTATTTTCTTCTCTTGGAACAAAAGAAATATTAAAAGATGAGAAGAAATTATCAACAAGATCCAAAACTTCATTTTTGTAATTCCTTAACCTGGGGTGTTTAGATAGATACAAATTTTTAACTTGATGTACAATTAGTTCAACATCTCTAGACACTGCTAACTCTTCAATCTTCATATCTTTATCTTTTGCAACCCTAAAACCCAAAACAAGAGCCTCATATTCTGCTACATTATTTGTGGTTTCAAATTATATTTTATAAGACAAAGATATGATTTATTGGGTTGGGGAAATAAAAACCACTCTAGCACCAACACCAACACCTTCTTTAGAAGAGGCTTCATCAAAAACATCTTCCATACAGGGGTATTTTGAGGAGGAACCTCACAAGTTTTAATAACCTCACAAATTGTAATAGGTTGTTTACTGATTTACATAGGTGATTGAGGAGAATCACTAAGATGAAAAATATTGGATCCTGAATCAATATCAACTGAAAAAATGGGGTGGTTTGTCAGATTAGCTTCATCACTGATGATGTAAGCTAGTTTTTCTTCCCTATAAAGCCTTATGTGCTCTCCTACAAATACAGGAATGGTGGCATATGAAATGTCCATATGTAAAGTTCCCCCTAGTCTCTTGATCCAAGATCTTGACAAGAGCATACCAAACTTAGGGGGTACATCAGCCACCACAATATCCATTACCACACTCTTCATGGGCAATTGAAACAAGGTAACAACTAGTTCTTTGATTACCCCAAGGCACTTTACTTTTCTGGAGTCAAAAGAGTATAGGTCATGATAAGTTTTTGTAATTTCCAGACCTAGCTCATCCATGATAGTTTTGGGCATAAGGTTATGAGATGCACCTGAGTCCATCAAGAAGTTGTGTAAAACTTTATCATGGATATTCAATGATGTGGAATGGAGGAGAAGATTCATCTCTATCTTCTACCAAAGGTCCCAATATGACTGTTGGTTTTTCAACTTGAAGGTTCACTAAGTTTGTGGAATTGGTGGAAGACTCGAGTTGCTGAATCTTTGAAATATATTTTTTAAACTCTTCATTTTTAATCATCTCTAAATATGGCACTGGAATTTTTATCTTTTGAATTTCATTCTAAAAGATTAAGGAAGAGGGAGATTTCAAAATCTCCTTAATTTCTTGGATAGGGGTCTTAATCATTGTTTGAGGGTTTTGTTCCTCTTTTTATTTGCTACAAGAAACCACAGCCTTTGTAGAATTTTATTTTTTATGGGGTTGATCTTATGTGTTAGTCTTCCCCTACTTCTGTTTTGACTTTAAGTTGTATTTATTTGGATTTTCATTGGTTTTTTCCCTTTTACTCAATTCATTCAATTGGTTGTCCATAAGAGACTCTTCATATGCAGATTGAGTTAAATGAGGGGACAGAGAGGTATCACCCACACAATGAATTTTTGGATCAGTTTATTCATCCTCTCCTAATTTATCATCAACCAGGTTATTTTGGAGAGGGGCTTGGAATTTTTTATCATCCCTATCCCTATTTCTTTGATCTTTTTGAAGGACCCGAGGGGCATTGTTTGGTCTCCTGAAATTTCCTTTGTTATCATCATTCTGTGTGTTTCTATAATTATGTTTTCCTTCAAGTTTCATCTTTTCCATTTCAACAGAAAGTGATTTTACCAATTTTGTTAGTTCATCAACTTGAGGATTGACACTAGAGGAATCAGAGGTTGAGGATTCATCCCTACTTTTTCTCCTATCTCTATGAGATTTTCCCCTAATATTGTTAKCTTCCAATATGTTAGATTCTACCTCCAATRTTGCCTCTTTCATATGAGATAGAGAGTTATATATTCTTTCTCTCAACATGAGACAAAACTCAGGGTCAAAAGCACTGGCATAGGTGATCTTGGAAGAATTTTATGTGGGCTTAATTTATGTGGGGATTTTGTTGTACATTTTATTAAATCTTTTTGAAAAGTATGAAACAGATTCCCCTTCTTTCCTTTTGAGTGACCCAAACTCTTTGATATAATATAGGGAATCTTTCTTATCTCCCCAATGTCTTAGAAAGGCATCATCCAGAGATTCAATTCTAGCAATAGATCCAGGAGTTAAACACCTAAACCATTTCCTAGCCTCACCATCTAGGCTTTGCACAAAAACCCTTATCCACGCATCTTCATTCTCAATATTAATATTGTCAGCAGAACTATAAAAGGTTGCAAGGTGTTCCTCTACAGTTCTGTCCTCTTCCCCTGTAAACTTGGGCATGTAATTAAGGTATTCTCCATGTGGGAGAGCATTCATAAGATGAGGCAACACAAGAGGGTCATACCTAGCAGCTACTATGGCATCCATCTTATTTCTAGGAAAGTTATCACCAGCCATTGTATTATAAATTCTAGGAAAACAAGGAGGACATGGAGTCTTGACGGGTACAACTGCAATCTTGATTATGTGTAGCTTGGGAGAAGAAGGAATGTAGGATGGACAGATTTTAGTTTTCACAAGAAGAGGATGAGTCTTGGAAGAGGATGGTGTAGGGTCCAAGGAAGTTGAGGTTTCTTCCTCTTTTTTCATAGCAATTTTAAGAGAAGGAGGAGATGGAGAACCCAAGCTAGGAAAATATTCTAATCTCTCAAGTCTAAACTAGCTTACAACATCAGGAGAGGCAAGAACTTCAAAACTTTATTCTTTAAATTTGGGAGAAAAACAAGAGTATTCTACAGGGAAACCTTCAAGATCCAAATTTCTAGAAATTTCAACAGAAGGTAAAAGAGGAGTACTAGATATAGTTATTGTTGTATTAAAAGTGGAATCGGGAAAATGACTAGAAGTACTTGGTACATCAGCTAAAAATCCTTCTTGAGAAGCTTTCCCCTTCTTGATAATATTCTTTGGGTCAGCTTCAGGTGTAGGCAGAGGTAGATGTGGAGTAAACCTTGTGTGTCTGCCTTTGGGAGCCACAACTGAAATGGTGGAGTCACTAGGTGAAAACTGCAATCTTCAATGTACTAACTTCTAATTCACCTTCAGAATCATTATTTCTTTGTCGTTCAATCCCAGGGAAATTTTTTCAATCTATTCCATGGAAACGGTGTTAAGAATGTTAGCAATGAGATTTACCCTCAGAATTGTTAGAGGATAATCCCAGTACCCATCAAATAGGTTGTAATGGTAGCTTTATGATAGAGTTTCAAATGGACAAAACTCAGCATAACAATGCTCAAACACATAAATTTCTAGGCAATAATGCATAAGCAAGTGAGATCTTGGCTAACTTTAGTCAATGATTTAAATAAAAGTGTGATTAGATGGAATACTTTAATGAGAAGGATGAGATAGTCTACTATTAATATCATGCCTTACTAGTAGACAAGTGAAGAAAAATATCAGACACAAAAGCTTCTTGATCGAAACTTTAAACACTGATAATAATTACAACAACATCACAATCAAGCATACATTGTAACACAACTATAATATCTCAATTGAATCATTCAATGATGAGAAAATCATATTAATAAGGAAGTAAGATAATGGAAAAGAAAGTTGAATTCTATTTGGAAAAATGTCTCAGATATCATACATAAAAACCAGAGTCTGGCTCTGTTACATCACAACATTACATAAGAGAGTCTATACTCAACCATTTAAACCTAAAAATGTTCTTCTAATGTTTCATTTATAGTATAAATAATGAGTGGCATCATACAATTCGAGTTATATCCTCTAACATAGGATTCTCCCACTTAAAACTGAAAATCTTACATCTGTACAAGTGGAAAAAAAAAACTGCTAAAAATTGATGGTGTTGGCAACCATCCTAACACCATAATCTTTGCTTAGTGATGTGTCCCTTGAGTGCATATACTTCATTTCCATGTGTCCACTAGCTCCAACTGACCTCCAAGCATATGTGTTAAGCTCCATTTTCCACCTGGTGACCATTGATTCTGTCAAAACCCATCAAAATAGGAATTGGCAGTGAACCCTGAAGTGTTGACTATATCAGCTAGTTTGTAGCGGATTTCACAGCAAATTCTATAGTGAAATCTGTAGCACCTGCATGTGTAGACTATTTCACAGCATATTTCGTAGAAAGGTTTCATTTTATGTCATTCTAGGTCATTTCACAGTGGATTTTGCAGTGACTTTGCAACTTTTGCATGTGTAGATCATTTCGCAGTGCATTCTGTAGCGAACTTGCAACTTTTGTCTGTGTAGATCATTTTGCAGCGCCATGCGCTATGAAATTATCTGTAGTTGTCTTTGTTGTGCAGTTTGAGCCAAAAATATGAAAAACCTTAGCTAAAGGTGTATAAGCATGTAGAAGCCTCCTAAGCAGGTATAATAATGATACTTCCCACAAAAAATTCAAAATGAAACGATGACCATATTCAAAATTGATGGTCTTTCAGCCACTCCATTTCACCTCGTTAGTTTGGTAACTCTTCTGGTTGTAGCTTGAGCTAACACATTGAGATTTATTTGAGCTAACTCATCTTTGAAGGGTTGTAACTCTAGCTTGAGCTTTCTGATCTGAGATTGTAAATCATTGTTCTGCCTGTATATATTGCTAAGTTGCCTATGAAGGAGCAGAAATATATTTGTTGTAAACCTGGACAGATCAATGGTTTTCTTATACATATCCATAAGATCCTTAAGATTTTTCCTCTCATCCAACCCTTATTCCTTCAGGCGAGCAACCTCCTCTCTAGCATCTATGAGTTTTCTGATCAATATTTTTAAGGTAGGGTTCTCAGGGAGAGTAGTTATGTCTATGATTTCAATGTGATTTCCAACAGTCTCCATTTTATTCCTATCCTTCCTCTGGATAGGAGATTTTGTTATGAATTCTCGTTTAGCAGTTTCCTTCTTGGTTGATGACCTAGTGAAAGGCCTTCTAAAATTAGTATCAAATGCAGTAGTAGGTGAGGGGAAGAGTAACGTTCTCCATTTTTTACCTGTGGTTTTAGCTGAGGGAATTTCTTCTAATTCAAAGGTTGGTTGGGGTGAAAATTCCCTTTGTGGAGAGTGGTGAGCTCCCCCTTCTTCTTCTTCTTCTTCTTCTTGTTCCGTAGGAGCCTCATCATCTTTGGCAATGTGTTTTCCCTTTCTCTTTTTACTTGTTTCTGTGTGAACAACACTATCATCTTGCAAAGGGCTCAACACCTTATATTGAGGAGTAGGGGCTACATTTAATTGCAGATGTGTTTTAGAGAAATAATTTCCTCATCCTAAGAAATCTTGCAGAGAGGGCCTTCTTCCATTTCCCTATGCAGACTCACTTTCCCTGATTGATAAATCCAGACACAAAAATATAAATTTTTCCATTTGTACACATATTTCACCCTATACAACAAGTGTATACGTAGGCTGATCCACTACAGCCCGCGTACATCAGGATTTGTGACATAAAATCAAAATTAAATGTCAGGTTTCCATGTCACGACAGAATATCTATGATCCTTGTCCTTCCATATACTAGAAACGCTCTGAATCGACCTTCAGTTGCATTTTGAAGGCTATAAAGAGCCCAATTCCAAGATATGGAAAAGGGAGAAAGAATTCAACTTTGAGAGAAAAGTTACTTTGGAGAAATTATTGCTTCATATTGAGTCTACATCCCTTTGTCCTTTAAGTCTGAACACAGTGTTCAGCCCCCAAGCTCTTCCATTATTGATGGAGAACCTCATTGTCTCCCTTCTATGAGATTGCCTTTGGTGGAGGATTGAAGTGGTGGAGGCCCAGCTGGAAGGAACTTGGTTTCTTGGTTCTGAACCGTGCCAACACGGAAGTCTGTAATATTTTCACTTCTGTTGATCATTTATTAATAGAAATACTATCTTCCCGTCCAATTGATATCTTTCAAATACATGAGTTATTATCCACATGCATGTTTGTTTTGTATATTAATGGATTATGCTATCTAATGTGCTAACCTTTTATATTATCACTATATGCTTGCTTCTCTTGTTTGTTGAGAGCTTTTTGCAGGTATAAAGCTTTGGGTCAAAGTGCTCAATGGTGGACATATTCAAAATCTGGATGAGGTAGGTCCTTTTATTATCTCTCTTGCACATTAGTTTATGTAGCATTTTTATGGGATAGAGTTGATTTCTGTAGTCACATCTGTCTGTTGTGGTTTACCCTATCCATACAGAGATTTTCCTCATAACAGAATTGGAGACTGTGCTGGGGATGAATCTTATTTCTTAGGGTTTGAAGTAGTTTTCTCTTTAGATTGCTCTCGTTTATATTGTGCATCTTGTTGTAACATTGCTTGATAACTCCTGTTCACTTTGGATCTGAGTTTCCATCCTTCCTCCCTTGTTGGGCCTTGTTTTAAAGCATATACGCACCTTTTGCCTTGACAGTCATGTATACACGCAGGTTGTCTCATTGCAAGTTGTGTATATATGATTTGTTTTCCTAAATAGTTGTGTACACGTCTTTTCCTTGCATGTTTTCTTGGTATGGTGTTTTTTGGGTGGGATTTGATGCTTATTGAGCCTTATTGGGTCTCTGTAGTGCCTATTGTGTGCCTGTGGGATGACAGGAAACCCTCTTTTGGTTGAATTTCTGGGTGAAGTCTTTCTCTTCATTTTTTCATTTTTATTGTCCTTGCACATTGGCCTGGGTGTTTTGTTGCTTGGTATCCTTCTTGAGTT
The DNA here is from genome assembly GCA_032191745.1 of Picea mariana. Classification (NCBI taxonomy): domain Eukaryota; kingdom Viridiplantae; phylum Streptophyta; class Pinopsida; order Pinales; family Pinaceae; genus Picea; species Picea mariana. The sequence goes on along the minus strand of JASDQU010738617.1, from coordinate 135,204 downwards.
ATCTCTTTTTTATACACAGTAGGGTTAAATATCAAGTTATTTTTCAGATCATGCATTTTCAGTTTTAATATATTGAAAATACAAAAAAAATGGCATTTTGCATTGCTTGGAATTTTTGTCTTTGAATATCTATCATTATCTTAGTGCATATACTGAAAGATTGTATCTTTACTTCTAAATTGCAGATTTGAATTTGAAAATTGCATCGTTTTTTAGAAGCGTATCATTCATCGAAAGTTAAAGTTAGGAATTTGCATTACTTTCATATTTACTTTTCTTGCAGAGTCATAACACCATGAGTTTCATTACCATACATTTTTGAGTAATAACAACCATAAAATCAATGCTATAATTTAAAATTTATTAGTAACGATTTTATTTTCTAGGGTTCACAAACTAGCCTAGGATTTAGTGCCTTGGAATAGGATTTTTGTGAGTAAACTTATCCAAGGAAATTAAATCAACATATGTGTCTGAGTCAAGGAGTGGAGAAATCCATTGTATAATTGGTAAGATCATGAGGTTCCGCTCACACTGGAGTTAGTCATGAGGTCACGCAAAGTTGCTTGAAGGGATATCCCCCCAATACCTTCTTAGCGTCAGAGATATTTATGGGGATCTATTCGTATCTGGGGATCTTGTTAGTTCCTTTACCTCTATGAGAGGCGGTGATTTCAAGGTTTTGGGATTTTCTACCATGCCCATATGGTGGACCTGACTTACGACTGCTCTCATGTTCATTGATTATACAATGGTTTATTAGTTTCTTGACTTAGGTGTCTCATAGGTTACTTGCAAGGGTTATTCTATAGGTACCCTGGGTTAGATAAGGGACAAACAACACATAGCCTTTATGGAGGATTACCTCTCCGGGGGGATCTAACCGACTATTTGTTAATCACACGAGGGCCCTTATAACTGATTTTGTTACCTCCGATATTTAGCAGGGACTCTCAGGCCCCTCTTGGGTGAGACATACCTTCTTTAGGGAGGGAGGCCACTCAGCCACTTTACCCCATTTGTATGCATATTGGTCGTTTGACTTTTGGTGTTCTCTTTGACTACTAGTCGACCTTAGGAGTCTATACTGTGTTTTCATTATTATGGATAGTGGAGTTCCTTTTTCTCCCTCATTTACTGCTACCCCCCCCCCATGATGATCACTCATTTCATGGGGACGAATCCTTCCGCTTTTCATAATGGTGGGAAGAATTATGATACTCAGTCAATGCCTTGGGTCTCTAATCATTTTTATCATGGTATGTCAGACATGTCTTTGCACTTGCCATCCTCTTTCTTGCCTCCTTATGCGAATCCAAGTTTTGGGTATGGAGGCATGATGCCTCCTTATTATCCCTCTCCATTTGGTGGGAGTCATATCACTCAAACACCTCTTACGGTAGGAGGTTGGAATATTCCTTCCTATGAATCCACTTTGCGAGAAGAAAGTGACCAAATAGGAAATCATTCTACTTATTACACTCCATCGACTTATCCTTCTTCTGCTATGTCGGTTCCTACGAACACTTTTCCCATGGAGGACCTCCGTCTATCCTCTAGTGTTTCATCCGTGGAAAGTTATTTTTATAGTATGGGCAACCCCCTTCACAAAGTTCCTTCATCATGGTGCAACATATATCCTCACTTGAATGATCCTTATCATTCTTTGTCTCTTCACAGACATCTACTTCATTGTCTATGCCCTTAGAACCCTTTATGAATCAATATGGAGGAGAATACTATCCTTTTAGATAGGGACAAGGTGTAAACCAGGATCCTTCCTGGCCTGCAATTTCTCAGAAATAATCTTTCCTTGGACCTTGGTCTCAAATTTCGCAAACCACCGCTAGTCCAGTCATTGTCAGTTATACTGGAGCTCCATCACCATCCTCTTCCAGTCATGTTGGATATGGGTTGACAACCTTTGCAAGTCATGTTGACAACCTACACCCAGTCGTTGCTAGTCATGATAGGGGCATCACTCTATTCACCTCAAGTCATATCGATGTCACATCTCCAACTTCTGTACATCATGTAGGAGATGAATCTCTCACCTCTTCCAGTCACATTGAGAGCATGTCACCAGCCATTAGGAATGACATTGGAGGAATTGAGAAGACTAGATGTCTCATACGTAAGCCTAAATTCCTTTGCAGGACTTGCGAAGGAAGTCACCTTACCCATTTGTGTCCTATTACAGCTGGGATACCTGAAGCATGGGGCTCACATAAGGGCCCTTTGGGTTTTGAGGCGTCTATGGTTCCCCACACCTTGTTTCTCTATTGATTGACATGGCAGTCATGTCGATGCAATCATCACCCGACCTCAGTCCCATTTTTAAGGGTGATGTGTCTCTGGTCTCTGTTATCACTCATCGTATTCAACCAATGGTTGATACATCGGTCATGCCAATGCAATATTTGACTGACACCCCTCTTCCTTTAGGGGATGATGCATATCTTGACCTTGTTGTCTTGCATCATGTTCAACGAGCAGTCACATCGATGCAATATTCGATCGACACCACCCGTATTTTTGGAGGTGATGCATCTCTTGACCTTGTTTTCTCGCGTCCTATTCAACCAATGGTTGAAGAAGTGGTCATGCCGATGCAATTTTTGGTCGAACCCACTCTTCTCTTGGAGAGTGACAAGTCTATGGGAGTGGTCACGCTAATGCAAATTTCGGTTGATCCCACTCTTCTGGTTCTAGTTCTAGTCATATACCTCCTATATCATGTTTTCAACATTCCTAATAACACTCCTTCTGAACACGAGAGAGTTTTTATCTCCCCGAGTTCTCTACATCCAATTATTAAGGAGATTCTCTTTGATTGGGACGGTCTTGTGGGGTATCCAATGCCCCCTCCTATGTATTTACCACTAAGAGACATTATTCGATATGTCACGGAGACACTATCCTCCGCTAGCACTTTTTATTCCTCGACTTGGAGAGCTTTGGGTTTTCCCAAACTTGTGTCAGCCATTTGTAAGATACTGATGTTCCACAAACGTTTAGCATGGGAGCATTGGCCTCCCCCTTGAATTTCCTCCTAGAAACCTCTTAACGAGTATGATTTAAGCTCTTTTCTAACTCGTTCAAAAAGAGAAAAGATTGTCGAGTGATTTGTCCCTTTCACACTCGTTAAATTGGACTTGAAAGGTCGTGAGTCTTAGTTAATCTCTTTTCGAACTTGTTTTAAAAAATGAAAAGATTTCCAAGTGATTTGTCCCTTTCACACTCATTAAAATTGGACTTGAAAGGTCGTGATTCTTAGTTAATCTATTTTCCGACTCGTTATCAAAAAGTGAAAAGATTTCCGAGTGAACTTGTCTCTTTCACACTCGTAAAATTGGTTTTGAAAAGACATCTATTTGGCACAAGTTTATCCCTTTTTCACACCAAGTAGACTAAAAGACATAAAAAAGGACATTTTTTGGAGTTAATTTGTGATTGCATCTCATGCCCTTGTTTGTAGTATTGAGCCTATATTCGGTTCTCGCTTTGCATTATAAACCGTTTGCCTCATCAGTTTTTCATCCTCAACCAAGCAGAGCCTTGTTTATATCCTTCACAATTTGACACCCTATACCTAGGAGGGAACATTCCCCCGAGTGTCCATATCCCGCATGCACTTCCCTGCATTGAGCATATGTATGTTCCACTACTGGAAGTAGTTTTGCTTACATGCAACACTCATTTCCTCCTCTATATCATAGCATTCATTTGTCTATGAAAAAAAAAAAAAAAACAGTGGGAAGGGAGTATTATCTTGTAATGGAAGCAGTCATGTCACCTTTGATTGAGTCCATTCATCATCATAATTTTGGGATTATCATGGCCTTAGGAGGTTGAGCTCATTACAAAGTCTTCTCTATTAACTGGTTACTCTTCCAGTCCCTATAGATAATTTCATCGATGCCTCCTGCATATTATGGTTTCATCATCAGGTCTATGCTGTCGGATTCCTCCATATGTCTCATTCTCTTGTTCAAAGGAAGTCTATCAACCTATGTCAGCCACTCCTCAGAACTCTTGACTTTGCATGTTGACCATACCCTCAGTTTGTCTCTGAATCACATGATACTATAGTCTTATCATGCACCCTGACCCTACTTTCATCATTGGTAGGTAACCTTGAACCCAACAATCGACATTTCATCATTGGTCATTGACTGGGTGGTTTCCCTTGTGTACGACAGAAAGACATCTATTCACACATTGGGATTCATGCAGTGTCTTGGATGCCATTAGCCTCATTGGTGGTTTCCTCACCTTTTTCAGCAGTTTTTCACATTGGCTACTATTCAGAGGGTCTTTTTTGTGTATCGCTTGCACTTGGCACACGTGAAAGGTGCACAAGGTCGTTGGTTTGTGAACATGTTCTTCGTCCGATTTCCACCAAATCATGAAGCTCCTACATTGTACCTCATGCTGATTGATGAGAGATGCCTTAATGCTCTCCTTTCAGCGGGTCTCTTTCCATCGACTTCAACCCATCTATTCTGGAAACGGGACCTAGAGTCTTATGAGTACCTTGAGGCTTGCAGTCATTACCGGTAGGCTCTCTTGCCATTGATATTTGGGAACACATCAATGTGTCCTAATCGATGGGTTATCCAAGTGTTCAACACCATCTCCTTTATTCACACTTGTAAGAATGTACTCAGTGCCTTGATACCTACTTTCATTATCGATAGGTTGTCTCACATTTGTTAACGGTATACCTCAATGACCGATAATCAAATGATGTCTCATTTTGTTTGAACTCAACTCCATTATTCACATGATGTAGACTTGCACCTTGGCGGATTGTGTAGAATACTAGAAGACATCACTATGTGGCCGCAGATTTCCTGAGTTGTTGATTCCTTTTCATTGGACCAGTACCTATATGACTTCAGTGATCATGGGAGATCAGATTGTACTCCATGGATACAGATATCCTCAGCTTGTTTTTTTAAGACTGGTTCTACTGGGCCTTTTTCATAAACTATGACATTTTTTTCATGTAACCGCATTTGTATTTTCCTATTCATGGCCATGGACACTTGTTTGGTATATTTTCCACATGGATCTATAGCGTAATTTTTGGTAGCCATGTATGCAAATTTAGTACAGAATGTAATTAGGAACTGAGTTTTTCCAGTTGGTCCCCTACCACTCCAATTCTGGGTTATTTATAATGTATTTCATCCATCGCAGATACTCCTCTGACCTCTCACATTAGGGGGCATTTGTTAGAGAAAGATTTTCCTCACCCCTAAGAAATCTTGTAGAGAGGGCCTTATTCCATTTCCCTATGCAGACTCACTTTCCCTGATTGATAAATCTAGAGACAAAAATATAAATTTTTCCACTTGTATGCATCTTGCACCCTATACAACAAGAGTATACGCATGCTGATACACTACATCTCGTGTACATCGGGATTTGTGCCATAAAATAAAAATTAAATCTTGGGTTTCCATGTCATGACAGGAGATATCTGATCCTTGGCCTTCCATATACTGGAAACGCTCTAACTTGGCCCTTTAGTTTGATTTTAAAGGCTATAAAGAGCCCAATTCTGAGCTATGGAAAGGGGAGAAAGAATTCAAGTTGCGAGAAAAGTTACTCTAGAGAAATTATTAATTCATATTGAGTCTACATCCCTTTTTCCTTTAAGTATGAACACAGTGTTCAACCCCCAATATCTTCCCTTATTGATGGAGAACCTCATTGTCTCCCTTCTATGAGCTTTCCTTTGGTGGAGGATTGATGTGGTGGAGGCCCAACTGGAAGGAACTTGGTTTCTCGGTTCCGAACCGTGCTGAGACGGAAGTCTGTAATGTTTTCACTTATGTTGATCATTTATTAATAGAAATACTCTCTTCCCATCCAATTGATATCTTGCAAATATATGAGTTATTATCCATGGGCATGTTTGTTTTGTATATTAATGGATTATGTTATCTAATGTGCTAACCTTTTGTATGATCACTATATTCTTTCTTCACTTGTTTGTTGAGAACTTGTTGCAGGTATAAAGCTTTGGGTCAAAGTGCTCAACGGTGGACATATTCAAACATCTGGATGATGTAGGTCCTTTTCTTATCTCTCTTGCACATTAGTTTATATAGAATGTTTATGGGATAGAGTTGAATTTTGCAGTCACATTCATCTGTTGTGGTTTACCCTAGCCATAGAGAGATTTTCCTCGTAACAATGTGAAGAGGAAATGAATTTCTCCCAAGATATGTTTCTTTTCTTCAACTCCTTCATCACAAGCATCCTAATCAATCTTGAGTGGAAAACACTTGTGTCCACAACCTTGGACTTGGCTTGGACCATGTCAGCCATTTTCCACATACTCCTAAACAAATAGAAAGGGATGTTCATTAGGTATTCGCCTATGAAGTGAAGCAAAAGTATAATGTAGTATTGGTAAATCATATTGAATCTTCCCTCACATGTAAAATATCTTTAGATCACCCTTGACATTTTGTCAAATCCCTCAATCGAGAGGCTCTTAGGCACTCCCTTTGATAGGTTATCTCCCTGATATTCGGGTTTGAGGAACTCTTTAGAGAAGGTTGCTTTAAGGGACATATATTTAAACCACCTTTCACCAGTGTTAGGTATCTCAGTGGCTGCTGCAATGGTGGCTTCAGATACCTCCATTTCAAGGGTTCCCACCTTGGTTTTAGTGCCATCAAAATTTAAGGAAAACTCTCTGGCTACCTCAGGGTTTTCCCTCTATATATTCTGATAGAAATTTAAACATCCAACCATCTGGAAGACCTCTCTGATCAAAGGCTTAGCATCAAATAAATGCATACCATAGGCCTCGGTCCTGACTACACTCCCACCCTTGTGAGACTTGTTTGTTTCAGGTGTATCCATTTCCTTATAATAGGAGGAACAATAATACAAAAATCTCAGATATGTGACAAGACAAACAAATAAAAGAGGTCTTAGGGTTTGGAATGATGATATTTGTCAACGATGGCTTCTTTTTAAGGCTTCAAATTTTTCTTGCCTATTTGACTTTTGAACTTATGGAAGGGAAATTGATGGCTAATAAGCAGGGATAATTTTAGGGGCTAAGTTTCGCTCATGGGATGATTTTCCATGGTTTTTCCAAAAACAAGATTCGTTATTTTTAAAATGGTTTTCCCAAATTGTACAAGATAAAATTATTATACCTTAAAAATCGCCAAAATTTTATAAAAACTATATAAAATCCTTAGAAATTTAAATATTTTTACAAAAATATAGCTAATCATTTATAGTTGGCATATGAAGGATTTGTAAGATTCACCAAGGTTTCTACATTTTAAAATAAATTTTCATCCTTAAAATCATCCTTGCTAATAAGGAATAAAATCCTTCAGAAAAATGGATCTGCAAGGAGGAAGCAATTGCCAAAGTTTTAAGCTAATAAATCACCATCATGCAAGGTCATCACCTTTTTAATCAGTAAAGATCTTTAAATTTTCAACATAAACAAGCTTTAGATTTGAAATATCAATTGAAAATATAAAGGAAATGAGTTGATGCGGGCTATGTGATTAGAGGATAATGATGTTGAGTTTTATGCATAGGTTTGCAGCGCTAGAACAGGGGATCCATAACATAATTCGTAGCATATTTTGCAGTAAAAAAGCAAGGGCCAAGAAGGAGATAGGCACAATGGATTTGACATGAAATACTTTCTAAATGTTAGTAAAGAAGCTGAAAATATTGTAGATAGCTGAGAATTGTTGATAGCAAGGTAAAAGGGGTAGGTTGGTAATGTGAATCCTCAATTCACAGCACCCAGAAGAGAAACACAAGAACAACCTTAATCTGATCTTCAATGGAGCTCAAAAATATCAAGGAGTATCTAGACATTGTGGCTTGATAGTAGATATGCTTCAGATTGTATGAAACCACATACAACAGCTCTAACCTTCAATTCCCCTATGCCATCCAGTCTATAGCAGATTTTGCAGCACCTGTCTGAACTTAGAAGTTTCTGTAGTGCCGAACTAAGAGAAAAATTCAAATCTTTAAGAAAACAATTAGACAACCTTAAATGAATAAATCTCAACTTATTTCCTTTAAAACATGGATTATAAAAACAATGAGATTGACTGACACAAGCCTCATAACTGAAATAATGGTAAAGAGGGAAGATGTACTCAAGATGCACTACGAAAAGTCCCGATGAGATGGAAATGTACTAAAACGACTTTGATTTGACCTTCTAATGGGTAGAGGGACAGAGTGGAGGGGTTTAAGCGCATAATGTAGGTAGTGACATGTCATACTAGTGGTGGCATAAGGGTGATGGTGATGGTTTTCTAATCGTGTGATGAGATGAATGTATAAACCAAAGGTATGGGCCAACATTAAACTTTAAATTTATTTTGTGCTAAGACCTAAGAAAACCATAAGGAGAAGATGAAAAGTAAAACTTAAACAAGACTAAGTATAAAAATAAAAACCCAAAGATGAAATTGACCCATAAAAAATTCATGTGATAACAGAAGGAATTCTAAAGAAATGGTACATAGAACAGGAACAACGCAAAGAAACTACTAACCGGGAAGAGATACAACTAAATTTTGTAGTTACATTTTCCTTTGAGCATGACAGTCCAGAGATGGATACAACATTGAAAGTGGTAAGAGACAAGATATTTGAAGAACTAGAATTTGAAATAATCCCATCATATCATAAGCAGGCTATACAGACAATTAAACAATTGTTACATTGTTATCACGTCACAGAAGACGAAGATCCAACAGAAGATGAAGATAATTTGAGCAATATATAGATCCCAGAAGTAAAAGGTGAAATAGAAGTAGAAGGTCCCACGCTAGATTCATAATATTATTTTGTACCATTAAAGATCAAGAAGGTCAACATTGGAACTACAAAATCCCAAAAATAAAAATCATTGGAGATTATTGGGATAATTATAAGACGGTAGAAAGGATCATAGAGTTATTGTGTGAATACAGTGACTTATTCCCAACAACATTCTCAAATATGAAGGGGTTATAAGGAGATCTAGGAGATATGAAGATACCTTTGAATCTAGAAGCAAGACCTCTCAGAAAGAGACCTTATAGATTGAATCCAATATAAAAAGAGAAGGTGAAGGAATAAATTGACAAGATGCTAGAAGTTGGTGTCATAGAACTTGTGGAGGAATCAGACTGGATCAGTCCTATGGTGGTGCAGGAAAAGAAGCAAGGGGGAATTATGAATTATGTAGATTTGAGAAAATTGAATGATGCTTTCCTACATGATCGTTTTCCTACCCCATTTAAAGAAAATGTTTTGGATAATGTAGGAGGTCAAGAAGCTTATTCATTCACATATGGGTTTTCAAGATATCATCAGATTAGGATCGTACCAGAAGATAGACACAAGAATACATTTGCTACAGACTAGGGATCATTTCAGTATACAGTTATGCCATTTGGAAAGAAGAATGCACCTTCAATTTTTTCAAGAGTGGTAGTAGCAGCTTTGAAGGACTTCATTCATAATTTTTTGGATGTTTACCTAGATGATTGGATAGTGTTCATTCTATTGAAGGATCATGTGGAAGTATTAAGTTTGATGATAGACAGATGCAGACAGTGTCAGATATCATTGAATATCAAGAAATGTATTTTCAACGCACCTTTTGGGATTTTTTAAGGACATGTGGTGTGTAAACAGGGTCAACTGGTGGATCCTATTAAAATTGTTGTCATAGTTAACTTACCACCACCAAATTCAGTGCGAAAGTTGAAGAGTACATTGGGCCATACAGGGTATTACAAAAATTTCATAAGAGGATATAAATAGATTACTACACCAATGGAGAAGTTATTGAAGAAGGACACTAAGTATAAGTGGAATGAGGAATTCCATAAGAGTTTGGATATTTTGAAGGAGAAGATGATTACTACGTCGATTTTAGTATTTCCATATTGGGCAAAAGAATTTCATGCGCATGTGGATGCATCTGCAATAGCATTAGGAGCAGTACTAACCCAACCAGGAGAAGTTGATATAGATCACCATATTTCTTTTGAAAACATAAAGTTATCAGATTCAAAAAAGAAATATAACACTACAAAAAGGAAAGGGATAGCTATGGTGTATGCTTTGCATAAATACACACATTACTTGTTATGGAAACATTTCAAGATGTTTACTGATCATTCTACTCTGAGATATTTATTTAATAATCCAGTGTTGGGGGGAAGGATATGCAGATGCATACTTTTGTTCCAAGAATTTGATTTTGAAGTTGTGGTGAAGCTTGGAAGATTGAATGTAGGACCAGATCACTTATCTAGGATAAATAATGGAGAAGAACCCAACAACTTGGAAGACAATTTTCTAGATGCACAATTGTTTTCAATACAGATAGTTGATGAGTATTTTACCGACATTATTGAGTTTTTTTGTACAGGATTTGCAATAAGAGAATTTACTAATGCACAGAAGAAAAATTTTGTGGTCAGAGATGTAGATTATCAATTGATTTTAGGTCATTTATACAAACTTGGAGCAGATAGCATCTTAAGGAGATGTGTGATGGAGCATGAAAGGCCTATCATTTTAGCAGAGGTGCATGAAGGGATTTCTGGAGGACACTACGCAGGGAAAGATAACACGCAAAAGGTATTGTGCGCAGAGTTATGGTGGCTAACATTTCACAAGGATTCAAAAGAATATTTTCAGAAGTGTGATGTTTGTCAAAGAATTGGGAAGCCATCTAGGAGAGATGAGAATCCATTGAGACCGCAGGTTACTTTGCAAGTATTTGATAAGTGGGAAATAGACTTGGTAGGTCCAATTAATCCACCAACAAGAATATAAGGATCCATATATATCACTACAACGACAGAATACTTGACCAGATGGGCTTATGCATCACCAGTAAAGGATTACAATGCAGAGACTACAACATGATTTTTATTTGAACATGTAGTGACAAGATTTGGATTCCCAATAATATTGATGAGTAATAAGGGGAATCACTTCATCAATAGTACAATTGAGCAAGTTCTTGAAGAGTTTAAAATGCATAACCAGAAGATAACTCCTTATCACCCTCAAGAAAATGGAATAGTGGAAGCCTTCAACAAGATTTTGGATAATTCCTTGACAAATATTTGTCATGTGAAGAGAGATGATTGGGATTTGAAGGTAGCAACAGTACTATGGGATTATAGAACTACCAGAAATAATATAACAAGGAAGACACCCTTTATATTGGTGTATGGATAGGAGGCGGTAGTTCCTTTAGATTATTTGATACCAAGTCTATGGATTGCTTCAAAGGGTATAGTATTCAGCTAGGTACATAAATAAAAAGATAAAGCATGGCATGACAGACACATCAGGAAAAAGAATTTTAAGGAAGGATATATGGTTCTCCTCTATGATAGTAAGTATTTGTTGCACCCAGAGAAACTTAGAATGCATTGGCTAGGGCCATATCAGATAAATTTTGTCATAGATGGAGGTGTTTTAAAACTACAAGACTTAACAAGAAAGGAAGTTCAAGGACTAGTGAATGGTAATCGACTGAAACTATATAGGAACATTCAAAATACTAATCCTCAATAGTTGCAGCGCAACAAGTAGACTTTTATATATTGTAAATAGTAGGAGTTAAAAGAAGAAAAAGGAAGAAAAAAGTATAAAAATAAAGAAAAATACAAAAAGAAGCAGTTAAAAGAATAAGTGATAGACAGATAGTTGGGAATGACATCACGTAGCAGATAGAAAATTGGTATGAAAACATTCATAAGACTACGCGCAGGGAAAATAAACACCATGTGATGGGATGGAGAATGACCAAAAAATAAAGGGTGTGTTAGAGCATTAATGAAAGAGTCTATAAAGAGGGAAAAGTTGGAAAAATGAAAAACATGTGTGCTTTTTGAATGACTGAGTGACAGAGAAAGAAGAGTGTGAGAAAGTGTGATATTATGAAGAACCTTGCCAAGATCTACAGTATATTTTTCTCAAAAACAAGAGGATGGCACCTCCCAAAATTGGTGATCCTGGAAAATTGGCAATGGTGACCCGATAGAGAGGGAAGAAAAAGGAAAGAATAGCGGAACCATAAATATCATGGAGGTGGAAAATGTTACAAAGCCGGAGACTGATTTTATCAGTCCAACAAGGGTAGAAGAAGAAAAATCAGCCGTGGAAGAGATGGAAGTGGATCAGAGTGTAGGACAGTGTTGGCAGCCAATTCAATTTTTTCCATTTCCCTATAAGCTGCCTACACCTATGTCTTCTGAACTTCAAATTGTCGTCGCATTTTGCAAATAAACGATATTTTCATTTCTTGCGACACTTGCAAATTGGTGTCCATTTATTTTTCACGACTGTAAGCGTGAAAACTCCTCCATCGTTATTTGAACTATCATGGTCTTTTATTGATGTTTTGAGTGGCACTTACCTTTGGTTTATCATTATGTGGCTGAAAGGATTTTCGAACTATGCCTATTTGGACATTTTTATATTGGTTGCATAACTTGATTTTTTTAAACTGGTAAGGCATTGAGCATATGGATTTATATTTTTGAGACTTGCCTAGTCATTGAATTACATAGGGGTCATGGTTTATTTTTGTTTTTATATATATAATGTGATCCTTATGTTAAAATTTATATATCTCTTGGCTTGTCAATTTTTTGAAATCGATTGTCACCATGTTTTAAAACCTTTGATTAAAATGTTTGATTATGCAATGGAGCGTTGGTTAAACATTTGGGTTTAAAATTTACATTGAATATTTGTGGTTTGAAATGGTAAATGGTGCATTGGTATATCATTCATCGTTTGATTTTTGGGTTGGCTGAATAGTATAGTTTGAACTATGCTATGATTGTTTCAACAGAGGGTTAATTCGCCGGTTGTACTTTGCCATTACTATTTTTCATGGCAGTAAGTGATTCCACCACCCTCGCATGCACACATTAATGCTTCCCATTTGATCGTTCATAGTGGTTAGACCGAATCACTCTGCTCCTGTTTGCTAGTGATTTCGACCCAAACCCTTACCATGTGCTTGCACCATGGCTCCAGTCGTGAGGGTTGAACTGAATGGTAGCCAGGCTCTGTTGATGTTCGAAAGTGCCCGTAGTGACCTCAAGGACAATGGGTGGCTCCCGTTCATACAGAAATTTGAAGATTTTAAGCTCTGCGTGGTTAGGAAATTCTCCATGACCTTTGATGGATATCGAGCCAAGGTCGGAAATATTCAATTGCAAATTGACGAGCAATTTCTCAGTCTTGCTACCGGTTTGCCTGCCACTGGACAACAATGGTCCAAGAATTGCAAAGTGGAAGAGGTCCCTTGGACTCTTCTCTTCCAGTCACGTAAGGTGGGCTCCTGTGACAAAGGTGTACCTGTGACCATGCTGAAGCAGCGCTGGCATGACTTATTGATGATTATCAAACAGTTTATCACCTGCGAAGGTCGGTATGGTTTGGTTTTCTTACACCACCTTCGTTTGCTTATGGTTTTCATGGGATTTGAGATTAATATGCCTTATTACTTGCACAAAAGCCTGTTTAAAATGTCTAAGAAATATAAAAGGAACCAGGCTGACAGTAGCCTTTTTCACTATGGGCTGGTTAAAATGATTGTTGTTTATCATTTGGGGTTACACGGAGACTGTTGGAACGATTTCCTTGCTCGCAATGGTTTTGAGGATTTGAATCCTCCACAGGTTGACAAACCTGTGGTGACCGAGAAAAAAGATATACCCCCGATACCCTACAGTATTCTATTACCTAAACCCTTACCCGACTCACCTATCGACCTACCCCACTCTGCGACCAAGGATGTCGAAAATGTTAATCCTGTGGGAAAGAAGCCTAAAGCCAAACCCACTGCAAACGCCAAAGGAAAAAAGAATGCCCATTTAATTTCTTGGATGGCGAGGAACAAGCCGAAACCTCCTGTCAATCCTGACCCTATCGTATTAAGTGAAGACTCCGACTCGGAAGTGGAGCGTTTCCTGGCTAGTGAGTATCCCTATTTGGAAGGTTTGTGTGCCAAACCCTCATATGACTTTGTGTCAAACCTACCACCTTGCTTGAAAAATGACCCTAACTACCCAGGCATTAAGCTGCCCTGTGAAACCCCTGGAAATTCATCCAAACCCTCTCCTGCTCTGCCTCAACCTACAGTGCCATCTTGTGATCAATGTAGCTCGTGGTTAGAGAGGTATTATCTTGATGTGTCGATGCTACAGTCAAAGATTAAATCTTTGGAGGACCAGGTTACACTGCTTACCCGTCAAAAGGCTGAGTTACAGACCACTGATAAGAGACAAAGAACGACAGGCTCCATTTTGTTTAAAAATGTGGAATCGGCCACGGCTATGGTGAATTCTAAGCTGGCGTAATTGGATAGCCTCGTCACACAGGTATGTGTAATATCAATCATTTTTGTAAATAGTATGAGATTATACAACGAGTCAAATTTGGTTTGAATAGCTCTGTTCAACATTGATTGGTTTCGTTACATTGTATACTCAGCCTTGCTTTGACTAAACGAAATTCCGTTTCCCATTTTAGTTTCGATTAGATTTTAATCGATGATTGATTTGGTATGGATTTGAGTTGTTTGATTTAGCCAAAATGAATGCTCTGCTGTCGATTGAATTCGTTTGATAGACACAAGCTATTTCTCATATTTTGATTCTGAACACAATCACATTTCGTTTTGATTTCATTATAATGTATATGCTATGTTTGGTGACAATTGTGATATGGTTAACTGTTACAGTTTTATGTCCATATGGATTTCGACCAATTCGAATATAGTTTGGATTGTTTTTAAAATGATTCTATACAAATTCATCCAAATCATGAATGGATTCAATTCGTAACAGTTATGTGAAACTCAGCCGGTTAATTCGTTTTGGTTTGTTGTTAGAACGACCCTGTTATCGGTTGGATTTGTAATGAATATTCAATTACAAGTTGATTTGAGGAACGAAAGTGACTATACCCAGGATCATGATTTGTTTATATATTTAACTCAGTCACGATTTGTTTCGATTGTTGCCCAGTTTATGATTATCACTTCTGTCGATCTGATGATGGTTGTGATCACCATTTGATCCTACCTATTGACTGTGTAACGCTCAGCGATTGAAATCTATGCGAATTCTGGTTGATGATGTTATATTTACCCATGATCGTAATAGTCTTTCCATTTTCGTACTTAATTAAAACAGCAGGAATCTTATGCTACATTATTACAGCTATAACAAATGGATTATGATTGTGTTGGATTAGATCGTATCGCACATGATATGACTCACTATGGATTTCATTTAATATGAAACAGTCTTGTTACTGTTTGACCCGATTTTATGGTAAAATGAAACAGAGTATTCTCACCCCTGTTTCGATTAAATCACTTTTGATTATGTTTTATATTGAATGATAAAATCATTTGAAGCATTAGTGATTCATTTTTAATGTTTATTGAAAGAAAATTGGATTTGATTCTTTTAAAAAGATTTGATTTGATTTCTATCTGGTCCTGTATGCTATTTTAGACTAGCTACATAATCAGATGATTCTGTAGCTAAGTCTGTAGAATCAAATTTTTATTGTTTTTTAAATGAAATACCTTTCTAACTTGTTATTTTTGATCTATTGCAGATGAATTCGAAATTGCAGTGGATTTGATGAGCAGTTAGGGGATATTTCAAATATTTCACTTGCATTTTAGTTTCTTAGTTTAGTTGATTTTGGGATATCTCCCAGATTATGTAAAACAGTTTGATATTATCCACAGGGAGGTTTTACCCTGTGGAAAGACTTATATATACTTATGATTTTTGTAATAATGTTCATCCTCATTCGTGGGAGAACAAGGATATGGATTTTTAATACAGACTGAAGCAGAATTTGGTGTTTTGTTACAGCTTTAGCTTCTCATGATATCAATATTTTGTTTCATTTTGTGTATATCAATTTGTATATGGTTAATGACTACTTTAGCTATATTAATCATGTGCAAATGATATAATTTAATCATTGTCATCCATATCTGGTTTCTTCTAAGTATTTAAAGAACATAGCAATTGTTTAATTCAATTTGTGAACGACAGATTTCTCTTCTTCATGAGTTGAATATTAAATATAAGTTTTTGCATAACAGGTTTCCCTTATTGCAGAGATTTATAAATCATAAAATTGTTATGATTTTTTGTGTCTTGTTTGTCCTGTAAATAACTCAAAGAGCAGCGCAGCCTATCGTTTACGAGAAGCTTATGGACTAACCAGTGTGAGTTTACTGCCTCCGACTAGCTTCGTAGTCATCATACGCAGGACAAATTAGGAGCGCCTCCAGGTTAGTTAGTCGCTTGTGTGTTTACTGTTTTTATTAGTAGTTTAGTTCAAATATTAGTTTAGTTAGATTTATAGAATTAGTATATTAGATTGTTTAATTTCAGTAAATATATTAGATCGTTTAATTTCAGTAAGTTTTATTTCTTATTCATAAAATATAAAAATCAAAAAATATCTTTGGTTGTCTTAGGGCAGAAAACACATGAGTTTTACAGGTTTTATTCAAATCTGCAATTTGTATACATTGTATATTTGTGAATAAGTTGTAATTCAATTAGTAATTAGACGGTTAATTAATAGTAATTAGTAGATTGTATATAATAGTTAGAGTAGTTTATATTTATTTTTACTTTATTTTAGTAGTTTGTTTTAATTAGATTAGTGTAGTAGTTTGTTTTATTAGTTTTAGTTAGTTTAGTTTGTTTTTTATTTATTTTTATTTAGTTTAGTTTCTTGTATTTAGTTTTAGTTTGTTTGTTTTAATTAGTTTAGTTTGTTTTATTTGTTTTAGTTAGATTAGTTAGTTTAGATCAGTTTTCTCTTTGGTTTTCTTAGGATCTTAGAGCGGCCAACGGAGCCGTTAAACCCGTCAGGGTGGTTCATTCCAAACGGCTTGGGTTATTTAGACAACCCTGGACCGGTTCCACTCTCTCAGTTGACGGACGGTCAATTTCACCCATCAACAGACAACGAAAATTGGAAAACCCTAACGGAGGAGAAAAATCTAATTCGTAAAACTCTGCAAGAGTAGAGGAGATGGAAAAATAGAGTGAGGGGACCCTAAAATAGCAATCCAACATAGAAGAATTCATGGTCGAAGACATTATAGGCCAGGAGGAAACAAAGGGCAAAGAAGAAGAAGAAGCCAAAATAGAACTTGCAGAAGAAAACCTAGCTGCGAGATAGAAAAGGAAAACACTAGGCGCTCCAAGAAAACAAACCTCAGGGGAGATCATGCTACCTCATATCCCAGACATCGTAGTTGTAGTTAAAGACATGCTAGGAAAAGTAGGAAAATTAAAGTATGCATATCATGACGTAACAAACACAACAAAGTTTCCTAACCTTGCCAAAGAAATATATTTAGAGAACAAGGAGGAGGTAGGACCCTTAGGAAATCCAATTTTGGAGCCCTCGCAGTGGATCATGGGAGTATATAATTCAAGCATTATGAATTTGCTATAAATATCATATTTCGGGCGCAATAAGGACATGGGAAATTCTGTGAAACAAGTTTTGGAAAGGGTACATGGAGGTATCTTGTGGATGGATAGGTCAGTCCATATAGATGTAGAACTCATAGTGAAAATCACAGGTTTTCCAACCAATGGTGTAAAACCAGAGGACTACTTGGAAACAAAACAAGGGACAAGAAGATTGCATAAGAGGTTAAAGCATAGTTTAGGACAGATAGAGGAAATAGGAGCATAGTGATAAAGGACATAAACGATCATGCAAGGAGGTTTTCCACAAATATTTTGGCCTGTAAACTCTTGAGAAAGTGTAGAAAGGAAGAGGCCCTGGAAGGAGTCATAGGAGTAGTTACACAGTGCACAAAGGGTATAGTATTCAGCTAGGCACCCTATTTACTGAACCAATTTTTGATAGACTGCAGGGATTCATAGAATAATGGGATAGAATTATATTAATCTTGGTTATTGATATTGGTAGCCTTGTTAGGCAGGAACCCAAATTCATAGCCTTTATGGATAGAAGAGGGAAATGTCGCGCAACGCGGTATACAAGCTTATGGCAGGGAAAATAAACCAAGAACAAACATTAGAACAACAAAGTATTTGCAATGTTTGTAGAAGATATTAAATACAAGATAGCTAATGTGTGGAGAATCCTAATTGAAGTAGTTAGGGAAACTGAAGGAATTGCTAACTTTAAGGCTTCAAGGCACCACATGTGGATTCATTCCATAAGAGATCCAAAGAATAAGTGGCTAGAAATGAGGTACTGCACAATGCAGGAGGAAGTAGAATGTATAGTGAAGTACTAGCATGCGCAGTGGAAAGTTCTAGTAGCACAGAAGAAAGGGACAAAACCTAAGGAACAAGTAGAAGCATACCCATAAAGGAAGACAATAATTCCAATATAAAATAAAGGGAAGGTTGTGGAGCACAGTCAAACTTCAGGGAGTAGCGTAACAGTCAAGAAGCCAAGGAATAAAGACATTATGTCAAGTGAAGAAGTGAAAGGAGATGGAGATAAGGTAAAGACAGAGAGATCTCATAAAAAGGAGGTACAATATGACCAAATAGAAAAGAAGAAAATTGAGGCACATACCTCAAACCCAACCAAGAAGAGGAATGGAACATAGGAGGGGGAAATAAGGAAGAAAATGAAGTACCACAAGAATCCCCCAATACTCACTATCACAGAAGACAATGTAGAATTTGTTGCAAATAAAGTCCAAGATAGAGGGGAGAATGTAGTACTTGTAGCAGAAGCACAAAGAGAGGAAATTATGGATAAGTTAGTATAAGTACATTACATTCTTTAGAGGACACAGAGAAGTACAATGCATCATCCTACAACCCAACAAAAAGAAAAGGCACAGGAAGAACCAGTGCAGAAAGAATAGGAAGAGACAGTACATACTACAGA
>JASDQU010738617.1:80679-92325 GCA_032191745.1 Picea mariana | reverse complement strand
AAGAAAAGTTGAACGTTGCAATCCAGGACCTAAAGGTAGAATACAATGGCCATGTCCATGAGACTGAGGGCTACGTAGGAGATGAAAAACTTGTAGGAAGAGGTAAAGGATGCACAAGAACATAAACAAGCACAATAGGCTCAGTTGGATCCTTTACAAGAACAAGCAGAAAAAAATGATAACAGCACTGGAAACGGAAAAAGACAACATGGAACATGTAGATGCAGAAAGTATGGAAGTGTTGAAAGAGCACATAACAACACAATGTTGACGATTAAAATCGCAATGAGGAATTTCTAGGATTAAAGTTGCTATGATTTAACCATGTCACAAATCATCATGATCGACTACCTGGCCACATATATACAAGAAATATGTTAGAAATAACATAACCAAAAAAAACAAAAGAAATTTATGTAAAAAATCCTAAAAAGAAAGGATCGATATTTGAGTTATGTTAAGAATTATATGCAAATGAAAGGTAAAGGATGTTAGTGTTAGTCCTAACCATTATATGTTGGTTAGTGTCTATGCAATTTTCATTTGATTTTTTTTGGTCACATATAACATTTAGATACATATGGTATGGCATAAGATCTTGGAAAAGGTTAACGTATGAATGATTTGGGTGGTGCATTAGGAAAGGAATATCGTTGTAGGTTTCAATGGTTTAGAAATTCATTACATGGTTTAAATGATATGGTGAGTGTTTGGTTGTCTTGTACTTTGGAATTGAATAGGATAGGATATGTAAGTGATGTGTAGTAAATGCACATCACTCCATACTCCCCCCACCGGTCGTCACCCTAGTATTGTTCTTTGTTTCTTTTTGGTATGTTGGTGGTTAAGCTCTGCATTTCAGGCTTAGGAAGAAAATGCTCATCCAACTTGCCCTTTTAAGATCTCTGTTAAAGGTATGGTTCTTTTTCACCCCATCCATGAATTACGATCTATGTGTGAAAAAATAGTGGCTCGGTAATGCTTGGGTTTGTGTATTCCTGAGATTTTCAACTATGTAAATGAGTGTTGTTTCTCTCTGAGATGATTGTGTAATTGTTCGGATTGCAAGCAAAAGAATTGGTTTTTTGTTTGAGTTGTGCAATTGTTGGTTGCTCTGTTGGTCAAAATCATGGTGGGTCTCTGTGGATATTTACAAGAATATGGATGTTATCGCTCTATGTTAAAATGGTGGAGGGTTTCGCTCTGTGAATTATTGTTGGTTGCTTCTTCACAGTCATGAGTGTAACCCTATCCAGTCGTGTTCCGACTTCCATTTGGTTTTTGTGTATTTCGCGTACCAGAGTCATGATTGTGAACTCATTCTCATTGTCTTCGCACCAAAGTATCTCAAGAATCGGTCTTAAGGTGGCCATAATGTTGATATATACTGTATGGTTCTAGGATGATATAAGTTATGCCTCGGTGTTAGGCATCCTCACCAGTACTGTTGTCAAATGGTTTGCCTCTTAATAAAATAGATAGAGGTTATACATCTGTGTGTTCTTGGTAAATGTCATTGTTCAGTGGACATTTTCCTCTCCTTTGCAAATGTAAAATGCACTATGTGCATCGGTTTTTCTACCCTATCCATCATTGTTTGAACTGTGGCTAGTTGTTGTTCCATTTCCCAGACCATAATTTATAAGGAAACCATGTGGTTTACTACTGTGTCTATATCAAAAGGGTTTTTCTTGTGGTTTATATGTCCCTGAGGACCTCCAGTTCTTTGTGTTATTGTTGAATGAGCACGGTCTTGATTTTCTCCTTGTAGTTTTTGTGACAAAGCTTGGTTTTAAATACCCAACTGTTTTCTCCCTTTGAGCACATTCTTGTTGTCAAGGATTTGTTTATCAATTGGAGTGGTTATGAAAGTTTTCATCGAGTCCCTATCTCGTCTTTCTATGATTAAATTGGTTGAAAGGTTGTGATTGGGAATGAGTAATAATATGCAGTTGAGGGCTGCCTCTTTTTTGGCTATACTTCCAATCCCTGTGTTCTTACAGCATGGTCTTAACTGCAAATTGGAGACTCCTGTGTGTTTCCCTAGGCCTGATCAGGGTTATAGCTAATTATGGAAATGGTGATTGTGTGTAATTTTTGATTTTCAATGTGTATATATTATTGAATCATCGTGCATATTGGAAATGGTTACATCGCTAATGATGAGGTTCTAAGTTTTATATTGAATGTGGTTTTGTTGCAAAACCTTATTGGCTGATATGATGAAGAATGTATGTAATCATGCATGTTTTGGAAGTCTGTTCAATTTGGAAGGGACCTGTGCATATGTTTTAATTGGTCGATTGTGAATTGTTGGACAGTGTATGATATTTTTTAGTGATGCATTATGGGATAGAGGTGGAGCAATGTAGTTGTGTGTTTTATTTAAATTCGTAAAAGGAAAGGAAAGAAATTAAAAACCAGGCATTCTCTTAATAGGACTGTTGAATGGAAATTTGTTTCAATTATGAGTATGATTGCACAGAGTTTTCTAATTGAGAAGTTTTGAGAAAATTTAAATGTTGGGACAACAAACATTTTGATACACAGTGATTGTTCATATGGTGTTGGTATTTTTTGTATTGAGTTTAGTACAGATTTATGTTTTACTTGATTTGTTTTATGAACAATATTCAGTATTTCCCTGCCATTCTCTCACTTTTCCACACATTATAAATCCCCTCACCTTCCCAGATTCACTATTCACACCATGTTCTTAAAATTAAATTATGTTTAAATTAAAACTCTGTATTAAAGCAGTTGAAGGATGGCACATAGATGAGTGACAGTTGATATGCTTTGTTAGTACAACACAGATGATTGTTAGATGATTTGTTGAGAAGTAATCATGATCTAACCCCCTTCATTTTACCACTTTTCGCTCAATACAATCCCTCATATATCCTATAACCCTTATTCACCCCCTTCTCATTGAAAAGTATTAAATGATTTTTATGGATTGGATTGCATGAGTCTGATGTGTTGCTGAGCCAAACTTTGTTTCATATTTAAAGACATGTCATGTATGGTTTGTTGAAGAAAATAAATGTTGCATACATGAATGATTTTCTTCAGTAGAGGAAGACATGGTCGGAATAATAGGGGAAGAGGAAATTGGAATAAGGTCCCTAGAAGGCCAAGGTTTTCTATACATTTTGATGCAAACCCACAAGAGTTGAACCAGATATTCCAAGCTGGATTTTTCAACTAGATTGGACAAGGAGTGGTCCAACCTAGTCCAAAAAGGCCTCATTTCCAAGCCATGCATGTCCCTGGTATCCTAGTTCCCCCTCATGTCTCATTACAAATCGAAGTCCCTGGAAATGATGGATGCCAAGAGATTGTCCACCCGACAGTCTCCCAACATCGTGGTTGGCCCAATTTGTCTCTACCTGCTCCTCCTCCACCAGTTAACCCAATTTCCCAAGCTTCCCCTGCACACTCACCAGTACATTCTTCCCACGCAAGCAAGAGATTAAAAACCGAAACCCACCATGCACCTGATAAAGGAAAAGTTTTTGATGCCCCCTCCTCTCCCACAAGTGACTCTGCCAATTCTATTTCATCCCGCGTGCACTTGAGAGATGATTTCTCTCATGTTATTAGTGAGCTCAGGCCTAAAGGCTCCACACACCCTAAGGGAAATTCAAAGAAATCAAAGGGAGACAGTAGAAAGAAAGGGAAAATTTCCTCCCAACGTGGCAAATATGGTTTTTGAGTGTTTTATTTATTGATTGTTGAGAACAATAGATTGTTGAAGTTTTTGGACAACACACTATTTTTGGATATGTTGGATATTATATTTTTTGGATATGGTTTCAAATATCATCGATAATAATTTTCAAATTATGATGGGATCTATAAGGAGGGATGTGTGTGATTTATTAACTAGTTGTGTTTATGTTTGTTAAGAAACAAAAGGGAGTCACAAGAGGTCCCACCTACTAGTTATTATTTATTAAAGACCCTTATTATTATTTTATTAAATTTCCTCCTAAACTAAAAGTTAGTTGAGTTTTAGTTAACTTAACTAAAAGAGGTAGTTTAACTACTTCAACTAATTATGATTGCTTAAAGGAAAAAAGAGAAGGAGGAACAAAGCGAGAATAGAAGGAGAAAGCATAGTAAGGTCTTCTCTTGAGTTTTATTGAGATAGTTTAGTTTTCATTCATTATTTAATTCATTGATAGCCTAATTCTCTTTTATGACAGCAGGGTCCTATTGTAGACAACAAGAATCAAGGTTGAATTACATCATTCAGATATATGTTTTTCAAAGGTGTTGATCTATATTTGATAGTCTGTGTAGACTTGTCTCTTTGTGAACTAAATTTCATGATTGATAAAGGATATTGTGCAGAGTCAATTGGGAAGCAATCTGTGGCAAGTTGATCCAGCTTTTAAAGTTCGGTTTTTACTTTCTATCAGAAATCCTTTTGTATGGTTTTCATCGGGGACATCTAAGTTTGACTTTGGTCCAAACTTCTTCAAGGAATTTTCTAAAGAGAATGATTCTTTTGATAAATTGTAATGAAATAAGCAATTATTTTCTGTCTCATCTGTGTTAACTATTTACTTGGTATTTTTTCTTTTGTCTCTACACTTACTTTTTCATCTGTTATATTCAGAAAATTATATAAATATTGATTTTTTCAGCAATATTTTATTTATAAGAAAATTAACCTAAGCCCTTGTAACCAATACTTGTGGATTAGAAAACAATTTTTGAGGCTATAAACATAAGGTGATATTCCCGTCTATCTTTCTTTAGCCAAGAAAGATCTAAAAATGCTTCAGTAAGATCATTTCATATGTTTTCCTCAACATTTATTTGGCGACCATATTGGGGAGATCTTCCATATCTCTTTGGTTGATTTTTATGCTTGATTATCATCGAATATATCTATTTTTCTAATATTGATTCTTTGACTGTTTCATTTCTTAATGATTGTACCTATTGCAAAGCATCCTAATATTGAGACTGGTATTCAAGATCAGACCAAAATTTCTTTAAACTTGTTTAACACCATTTTAGACACTACTAATACCTGGGTTGAGCTTAATCGTTCATGGGTAGCAATTGAACAAAACATAAGTGCCCAAGAAGGTTCGGAATTTAGACATAGCTCAGGAATCAACCACAACTTTCTTTTTCCATCTTTGATCTTTTTTTCATGTCCTTAGACCCTCATGTTTCTAGGAGAAGAAGATATTTATCACTTGAAATTAATCCTATTACTGAAATAGGAAGAAGGAATGGTGTGTTATCAACCCAACAAAGTTCTCTAAGGAGAACCTTGTCTGATTCATCTAGTTCATTTGTCTCTCCCTTACCTATTATCCATAATATAAAATCTAGTGATGGCTCTGGTGCAACTGGAGGTGCTTATTCATCTCAATATTCATCTTCGTCAGTGATTGGTAGCTAATATAGTCACCAAGTCCCTGTCCAATCTACCACAAAATCCATAGGTATAAATTTTGCAAGGAACACCATGAGGAAAGTACATGTGAGGTAAAGAAGAGTGTCAGAGATAAAATATTTGGTAAGAGACCTGAAACTACCATCGTTGTCCTAGAATTTGTAGATACAGAAGATGTCATGATCATCAATACTAGGAATAAATCCTATGCTCCCAAAAGAAAATATGATCCTCCCCACAATTCTTCTAGCCCAAGAGCATCATCACCAGTTGCTATTGTTAAGGTTCCTAAAGCTCCTGACAATAAAGGAACTACCTCCCCTCTCCCCTCTTCCAAATATAACATTCTAAATTAGTTGGCCAACATCAAAGCACATGCAACCCTTATAGACATGGTTGTTGTCCTTGAACAATAGAGGCATCTAAAACAATTCATGGAAGGAAAAGCTTTCATTGTAGCCAACCTCTCTGAAGAGGTATATGAAGAGGATTCATCTGTAAATAAAGTAAGTATACATAACTTTAGATACCCTGTAAAAAAATCCCCCTTTTAACATTTATATAAAGATTATGGATAAGATTGCCCATTGTTGCCTCATTGATAGCGGTTCAGGCCCAAGTGTAATGTCAAAGATTATTATGGAAGAGTTAGGCTTGTCTTGTACAAATGAAAACGCCAGAAGCATGCTCTCTTATAATAGTCTACAACAAACGACCATAGGTGAAATCAAGGATGTGACCTTGGTTTTGTGCGTGCACCCTGAAAGAAGGACAACCCTTAATATTCAGGTAATCGATATGCCAGTAAGTAACTACTCGATCATCTTAGGAAGAGATTGGAAAGATTTGATGGGTGGATACCTATCACTCAATGGAACACACTTATCCATTTCTAGGAATGGTAAAAACATCATTGTCATTAGAGAGGGAATAATTTTTCCTTACATAGAAAGTGTCCCACAACCTAATCTGAATTATATCGAAGAGGAACTAGGGGTGTATTCTGTTAGCACCAGAAGTCACCCCTGGATTGCAGTAGGGGTAAGATTGATACCCATAAGTTTATGTCACAGGTGGTTGTTGGTTTTAAATGGGTGGTGGTCAGTGGACAAAACTCAACACTAGAATGGTGTTACAACACAGAACCGGATAAGAAATGTATAGGGAAGTGAGGGACATATTAACTTCAATCAGTGGATTGAGTTTAAAGGCGAGTAGAGGGAAGAATTGGTAAGGAAATGAGAACAAGGATACTATGGGCATTCGACCTTCCAGTAGCTTGAAAGAAAATAAACTCAAGCTCTATGATGGCTTCGAGCCTGGTTTTCAGACACTGAAATGTGCCCGAATGACACAGTTCCAACAGCGCGATGATCAAACCTCCATCAACGTGTTGCCGCAACAACTCGATTGGATCCTCCAATTCTGATCTATGTAGTGCGAGAGGGAAAGAGAAAACATAAGAAACTAATTAAAACTGATCAAACCTCCATGAGAATAGCATAGCAATCCTCAACTGGATCCTCCGATTTCGAGTGTTTTTACAAAGGATTAAAGAGAGATGGAAGGAAACTAAATTCTATTAACTAAAATTCTCAAATCGATTACATAACCAGACATAGCTCTGGTGTTGAAACATATTACAAAAATGGGAGCTCTACCCAACCAAAGACCTCTTCTCAAAATGGAAAATATGCCTACATATACTCAAAAACTTTCATAAACAGTAGGGACTCACTCGGGCTTCTATGGCACTACATCCAAGTCACTTCGGTCAGACTGTTCATGCAGTCTTTCTGTGCACACATCCTTCTATCAGATGCAAAGGTTTATGTCTGGTTTTCACCTGTCAGTCTGCCCATGCATCTCCTCGTCAAAAGGGGGCTCTATCATCACTATCAGAGAGGCCTGTAGATGAAATGACTAGATGACAATCCTTTCTGAGCTTTCATCCATGGTGGAGGCGATTTTCAACTGCTACCACCAACCTTAATAATTTCTCTCTCAGGATCAGGACTAGCACGAGTCAAACCTAGCACTTGGAGGATGCAATGGCTACCTTCTGCCTTCTGGAGCTGAGCTGGACCTTCGCAGAGGGAATCATCAATCTGACATGGGTGAGGATTCAGAGCGATCAGTAGACAAAAGGCGACCAGAAGGATGAGATATAGAGGCTAGGGATGGAGGACGGTGAGGGGATGTGGCACGAGAAGGTGACAAGGAGGTCGCAAGGCAACGGGCCAGGGAACAGGGATATGACACAGTGGAAGTGTCATGGAAAAGGAAGATATAGGTGGAAGGGGATGAGAGGTGGAGCGGGAAAAGCAAAGGGTCAGGATGGTCATGAGTGGGAGACAGGTGTGAGGGAGCGAGAGGCGGAGGCTAAAAGGGGGATGTGACATGAGTCAAGGAGTGGAATACACATGGTAGACGGGGATAAGTGAGGAGTGGCACTGACACAATGAGGGAGAAGGGACAGGTAAGTGGAAGACAAGTGTCAACGGGAGGTGAGGGCAGTAAGCGGAAGTGGTAAGTAGTATATCGGAGGGGGGGTGGGGTGGTAAGATGATTTGAGCAGGGAGGGTTAACATCACAAGGAGGCATCACGATAGTGCGGGGCCTGCAATCTAAAACTACCATATCAGACCCATGGTTAAAGGAAGAAAAGTGGGGGGGTCCAGAATTGAACCTGCGTTGTAGATCTGAGCGCACAGATTTTGATCGCCCAGATCTACATGCTCCTTAGTAAAATGTGTTTGATCACAAAAAATTAGGAAAAGTGGGTTTTAACCCACCTTTGTTACTTCTTTCACCAAGGTGCCCACTCTGAAGGTAAAAACACCTCCTTAACAACATATGTGATAACATTAGGCTCCACAGAGGATAGAGTCCTCCCTACGAGGCTCTAAGATCACTTTGCAGTTCCAGCTACCTTCTGTTGGGATATGGAGTCAAGCTCAGAAACACCCTGCTGAAGAAATAAAGGCCGAAAAAAAATGAAAAACAACATACATGGGCTCCATAGGAGATTATTTATACACAGTCCTAAACTAATTAATTTTTTACATGGTGCTAGGTGAAAGAAAACTTCCACCATAGCCAATCAAGTAACTTCCTGAATGGAAGTTACTTTACTCTGTCAGTGACCACTAGCAGATGATGCAACCATGACAGCAGAATGGTCACACCCTTCATTTTTTCTCCAAGGGTTGAAGCTAATATAAAACAGGGCGGCTCCAAGATATGAAGGAAATACCACTGCATATACTCATTGACATGCTCATATACTGAGTGGAAAATGATGGAAAGTGGGTAGCAGTAAACCTTCTCTGCTCCACAACTACTCATATAGGGTTGAACATGGTTGGTAGGCACACGTAGATAAGAGGCTGATGTAGGTTGACTGATATCAGGCCAAGGCGGCTCACTTACAGGCTCTGGACAAGAGATAAACTGATCCTTATAATGCTCCTCTAATTTGTCCTCTTGGCTCTCCCAATGATCATATTCATAATCATCATAGACAGGACCAGTGGGAAATTTTTTCTCTTCATCATGCTTCTTAAGAAGGATAATTTACTCGCAATGTTTCTCTTTTATGAACAGAGGATAAGGCTCTATAGTCTTCTCATAGAAGTCCTGCATATCCAGCTCAGAATCTGATTCGTAGCTATCATATACATGCTAGATGCTCCTTTGGATGACAAACTGCGATGTGGGGCTCTGTTGCTCCTCATCCGAACAATCGTCAAAGCTAGGGACAACAGACACCTCAGAAGTAGAATGCAAGGACGCTATAGTCATGAAATCTTCTTCATCATCCTTAGTAGAGCTGCCACGAACATCCTTTTCATGGGCTGGCAAATCCTCTTCATGTTCTTCAAAAATACAATGCCCATGCTCTGCCTTCAATTCCACTAACTTTGCATAAAGAGATGTTACCAGCTCCATCAGTTCACTCAAAGAATCTTCTTCCTCCTCAGAGTCTTCATCCCCATAGATTTCCTCTAATGTAGATGAACAGGGATGAGAAAGGACTGATTTATGATCCAAGTCATCAGGCTCATCCTCACAGCCTACGTAAGAAGCAACTCTATCTTGAATACAGTCGTTGTATCCCTCACAACAACTATGACAAATTGACTCAGAGGGATAAAACTTTTGACAATGGGCGGTAAAAGATGTGTGAAAATATCTCAGTGAAGAAATGATAGCAGGGAGTAAAGAATGATACCATTCATGACCATCCCCTACTAGCGAGAACATGAACATCTTCATTAATACATCCTCCTGATGTATCTCCCATTGGTGCATGAGTTCATGAAACTCCTTGAGATGCTGAGTAGGGTTGTCCTATTTATGCTCTCTAAATCTAGGAAAATAATCATACCATTCATTTGAAGCAAGAACAGCATTGGGAAAACCAAGAACAACGGAAAAATTAAAGGGAGCAAACCTCTGAGCCAGGATTCTTTCCATTTCAAACCAGTGGAGTCGTTAATCGATTCTTCAACCATGGAGTTTCCAGGTGAATGATATGCAGGGTGAGTGTGTCTGACCTTCATTCACCATCAAAGGCCAGATCTGATCGTTATGTTCTCCGAGGGGATACTAGGTGTAGCCAGAAGAAGTAACACTAAAACAACAAAACCAATACAGTGGAATCGTCTCAGTAGAGTTGCCATAATGGAGTTTCCAGGTGCACAGTTGCAATCTTCATAGATTCTAATGTCTGATGCACTTTCAAAATCAGAAGTTCATTGCCGTTCTACCCAGGTAAAATATTGAAATTTATCCCCAGCAACGGCGCCATAAATGTTAGCACCAGAAGTCACCCCTGGATTGCAGCAGGGGTAAGCCTGATACCCATCAGTTCATGTCATAAGTGGATTTTGGTTTTAAATGGGTGGTGGTAAATGGAAAAATCTCAGCACTAGAATGGTGTTACAACATAGAACCAGACAAGAAATGCATAGGGAAGTGAGGGAAATATTAACTTCAGTCAGTGGATTATGTTTAAAGGCGAGTAGAGGGAAGACTTGGTAAGGAAATGAGAAGAAGACTACTATGGGCATCCAGCCTTCTAGCAACTTGAAATAATATAAAATCAAGCTCGATGATGGCTTCAAGCCTGAGTTTCAGACACTGAAATGTGCCTGAATGACATAGTTCCAACAACACGATGATCAAACCTCCATCAGCATGCTGCCACAACAACTCGACTAGATCCTCCAATTCCGAGATATGCAGTGCGAGAGGGAAAGAGACAACATAAGAAACTGAGTAAAACTGATCACGATACTTCTCTAATCAAACCTCCATCAGAACAACATATAAATCCTCGACTGGATCCTCTGATTCCAAGTGTTTTTACAAAGGATTTACAGAGAGATGGAAGGAAACTGACTTCTATTAACTGAAAGTCTCAAATCAATTACATAACCAGTCACATCTCTGGTGTTGAAACATGTTACAAAAATGGGAGCTCTTCTCAACCAAATACCTCTGATCAAAATGGAAAAGATGCCTACATATACTCAAAAAAAATTGTAAACAGCAAGGACTCACTTGGGCTTCTATGCCACTGCGTCCAGGTCACTTCGGTCAGAATGTCCATGCAGTCTTTCTGTGCACACATCCTTCTATCAAACACAAATTTTTACATCTGGTTTTCGCCTGTCAGTCTGCCCATGCAGCTCCTCGTTAGAAGGGGGCTCTGTCAGACACTATCAGATAGGCCTATAGATTAAACGACTAGATGGAAGTCCTTTTTGAGCTTTCATTTATGGTGGAGGCGATTTTCAAACGCTACCACCAACCTTAATAACTTCTCTCTCAGGATCAGGATTGGCGCGAGTCAAACCTGGAACCTAGAGGATGCAATGGATACCTTCTGCCTTCTGGAGATGAGTTGGACCTTTGTAGAGGGACTCGATAGTCCAACGTGGATGAGGATTCGGCATGATCATCAGACAAAAGGTGGCCAGAAGGATGAGACGCGGAGGCTAGGGACAGCAAACGATGAGGGGATGTGGTGTGAGAAGGTGACAAGGAGGCTGCAAGGAAACAGGCTAGGGAATAGGGATATGACACGGTGGAAGTTTCATGTAACAGGAAGATACAAGTGGAAGGGGATGAGAGGTGGAGTGGGAAACGTGAAGGGTTGGGATGGTGATGAGTGAGAGACAGGTGTGAGGGAGCGAGAGGTGGAGGCTAAAAGGGGG
>JASDQU010738617.1:27632-51721 GCA_032191745.1 Picea mariana | reverse complement strand
TTGTTAGACGTAAAGTGAGATGTTGATGTGTTCCTTGCTTCTGACCTAGTTGTTAGATGTAAAGCAAGATGATTCCTTGCTTCTGACCTCGTTGTTAGACATAAAGCGAGATGTTGATGTGTTCCTTGCTTCTGACCTCGTTGTTAGACGTAAAGCAAGACGATTCCTCGCTTCTGACCTAGTTGTTAGATGTAAAGCGAGATGATGACGTGTTCCTTGCTTCTGACCTAGTTGTTAGACGTAAAGCAAGATGATTCCTTGCTTCTGACCTTGTTGTTAGACGTAAAGAAATATGTGATTGACACTGAGCTACCAGCTTAACCACTATGACATTGTGCCAGTGTAGTACTGTGATGTGCCAGCTTAGTGCTGTGATGAGGTATCATTTTTACTGATACATTTTGATGCAGATGATGATGGCATTCTGTCGAGAATGATAATGCTGCCGATGAAGAAAACTTTCGATGACTCGTAAATATGCTAGCCAATGTTTCAAGATGATATTGACGATACTGTCCTCCTGATGCCACTGATGACGCATACCTCTCTCACCTGATGCTGTTAAAGAAGACCCTTCTTGATAAGGGGGAGTGTTGAAATAATGTAACTGCGAAGAGTATTCTTATTCTTATTGTTATTTTATTATTAAGATTAATCCCCATTGTGGATTAATTATGTTGGTAATTGTATTAGGACCAAATCCCCTTTTGCGGATTGGTCATCGAACAATTGTAATAGGCAGAATAAGAAGTCGGCCCCAACAGTTATTATTGAGACCCATAATTAAATTAAATGTGGGTTTACCCACTCAGAGTGAGAGGTCATCCCTGCCAGTGAAACCCTTTCACATGTGCCAGTCTTGTATATATAGGGAGGCTAGCGCCTCACTTTATCACATAACACACTTGCTCATTCTCTTATGAGGTAAGCTGCAATTACCAGTTGGAGAGAGGAGAAGAAGAGTGGCACATCTTTTGGGGAGGACTATCTGTATTGGTTTGAGTTATCTCTTGAACATTGTACTAGCAATTTATGATAAGGAAGTTTTTACTGGGTTTTCTTCCCCTAGAGGGTTTCCCAGGATAAATGCTGTGTCTCTTGTGAATGTGTATTTCTCAGTGATCTTGTTCTTATGATGCTCTTATCTAATGAAATGCAAAGAACTATAGTAATGGCATAAACATTAACAAATACCTTTCCAACGAACTATCACACGCCTGAAATGGAGGTCGTATGCAAAAGTTACGACCCCGAGAAGTTGAGGTACTAACTTACCCATCGGGGCCCACATAAATTTTGGTGTTTCATCTCCTAGGGTTAGGTTTTTGGATGTCTAGGGTTTTGACATTCATGAGTAATGTTAAAGAGGCCTTTGGAGCCTCATTGTAGTCATTCTGCTCAGATGGATGTGCATATCAACCACATCTCTTCTCAGAGATAACTACCACCATTCAAGCAAGTTGTTTTCAGTTTTGTAGTTTTATAGTTTCAACCTATTTCATTTATTCAATAGAAGTTATTGTTCACTGGATATCTATTTTTGTTCTCCGTATCTTTGTGTTATTGTATTCAATCTGTTATTCATTTCGTTCTGCTCATAAATCTAGATCATTTTTCCTCCACTTGGTAATTCATTCCTCCACTTAGGAACTTAGGATAAAATTGTAGCATAAAGGGTTAGGAGTTAGAAATAATATTATCTTATTCATTGGCTTAATCCCCCTTGAATTATCCCCTTTTCGTCTCAAGTCCTATCCCCCTTTCACTCTTGTGGAGTCCTATTCCCCCATACTTTTTTCGTCTGAATTGGTCTATAGTAGTGATGTATTTTATTAATATATCCAAGTGATTACATTTACATTTGTCAGGCTCACTGGCCTTTCAACACATAGGCTCCCTGGCCTAATCACACTGGCACACTAGCCTCAAAACATATATGCAAAGTCACTCTGGTCCAAACATCTTGGCTCACTAGCCTATTGAACATATGTACATTTAAAACTTGTAGTTTAGCCTGGGGGTATTGCATTCCTATTCCCCTTATTTATGCACTATCCTCAGTGCATTATATACACATGTATAATCAAAATTCTTCAAAAAGCTCCAAAAAGACACGACTATGCCTCTTGCATGGCATCCTCATGCTCTTATGTTGCGTCCTCAGGACTATAGCAGGTCCACTGCACTTTTACCATCTCAATGGCTCGCTAACAAAGATCCTTGACCTTCCTATCCAATATGCACATCGTTGGACCTGGAAGTCGCCCTCGTGCCATTTGGATCACATTCCAATCAATTACACGATTAGCATTAGACACATACCTTTTAAGCAAGAACACATGTAATATATTATGAATGCACATGGATGGAGGCAGTGCAAGCATGTATGCAACGAGACAATCCTATCTAGGATTTCAAATGGTCCATAATATATTGCTGCCAACTTTGGGCAACACCCCAATTTAAGTGAACTCTTCTTGGCTTTCACTTTCAAGAAGACATGCTCCCCCACTTTGAATTTTCTATGTATTTTTTGTTTTTATGCACATCTTTTCTTCCTGTCCTAAGCATCCTTTAAATTTTATTTTATTTTCACCATCTGTTTTTCCATTTCCTTGAGCAATTTCGGCCCAAACACAACTCTATCTGCTAGGTTGTCCCAACTCACCGACATGTTGTTTTTTCTACCATATAATGCTTCAAATGGGGTCAACTTTAAAGATGCATCATACCCATTATTATAAGTAAATTAACTAAATGCAGATAATCTTCCAATTTTGATGGTTTATCCATCACATACATTCTTAGCATATCCTCAATCACCTGATTGACTCTCTGTGTTTTCCCATCTAATTTTGGGTGATATGTTTTGCTAAAATTTAAATTTGACCCAAATCCTTTAAATAATCCTTTCTAGAGATTTGATGTGAATTTAGGATCTTTGTCAGAAATAATTTCCTTAGACACACCATGTAGCCTGAAAATTTCTCTCATGTAAATCTATGGAATGTTAGCTACTTTGTGAGTTAGCTTCACTGGAATAAAATGAGAAAATTTAGTTAGCTTATCCACCACCACCATGATGGAACCATGCTACTTCAATGTTCTAAGCATCTTGGTAATAAAATCAATTGTCACAACTTCCCATTTCCACTCAGGAATAGGAAATGGTCGTAGCAATCCAATTGAATATCTATGCTCAACCTTTACCTTCTGACATTCTAGACATGTGGCTATATAATCAACCACCCTTTTCTTCATACCTAGCCAAAAATATTGGCTCTTTACAATTGAAATTATTTTGGTATCCTAGGTGCCCAACATAAGACACATTATGCATTTCTCTCGTCACTAAATTTTTGTGCTCTTGAGATTTAGGCATATACACTTTTCCCTTGTACATGAGGATTCCATCCTCTCTTAGCTCATAATCTCTTGTTTTTTGCTGAAAATTACCTTGTTGTAATGTTTCTTTTGTTTGCAAATAATGTTGATATGATTTTGCAGCTTCCAAAATTCTTTCTTTTAAATCAGATTTGTACATGCTAATGGTTGTAGCATGCATCTCATGCACCCTCCTCCTGAGTGCATCAACTACCTTGTTATCTTTTCCTTTGATATGTTTTATATCAAAGTCATACTCACTGAGGAATTCTAGCCATTTAATTTGCCTGGCAATCAAAGTTGGTTGTCCAAACAAATATTTTAGACCACTATGGTTTGTCCTGAGCTCAAATATTTTTTTTCATAAGATAATGCCTCCACATCTTTAAGGTGTGAACTATGGCTACCGCTTCTAAATCATGCGTGGCAAAGTGCCTCTCATGTTCTTTCAACTTCCTTGACTCATAACAAATAACATGCCCATTTTGGGTAAGGACTCCTCCAAGCCCTTCCTTGCAGGCATCAATGCACACAATGAATTATTCATTTGGATAAACAATCTTCAAGATTGGTGAACTTTTCAATAAATTCTTGAAGTGTTCGAAACTTTCTTCACATTCAGGGGTCCACTCGAACTTCACACCCTTCTTTTGCAAAGAAGTTATTGTATGTGCAATCCTTGAAAAACCTTAAATAAATATTCTATAATAACTTGCAAGTCCCATTGATCTAAAAATCCTTAGATGTCAAATTACTTTTTAAACACACATCAACATCTAACCTAATTAAGAAATTATGATCGTCTTGACTATTTTCAAAACACATGTGAATTCTTTCACTTATTCAAAACTTCATTAACTGATGATTAACTTGCAGAATTATGAGAGATAACACAACAAAAAATAAAAGAACTAAGAAAATAAGAGTTTATAACAGAGTTCACCCATCTTGGGCTACGTCTCTGGGTCCACTTCCAAACATTGAGATCTCTCTATATTGCTAAAATGCCAAAATTACAATGAATGGATTACAATTTGAATACACCCTTCAATTATGCTAATCAACCCCAAAAATAGAGGTCACCACTAAGTTCCTCTCCAAATTCTGAGAAAAATGATTATAAACTTGACTATGTTTTGAACAAGTGCTCAAAGACCCTCTTTTGCAAGCTAAACGAGACCATGACTCTCATACAAGGAAAATTGTACTAAGATTTTCGTACATAGTACTTTATCACATAACTGACATCACCATCATATTCCTCTTAGAAAACTTAGAAGAATGAGTGTAAACTTACCCATATTTGGACACAGTGCCCAAGGATCCTCCTTGGCACACACTTCGAGACAAAGGTACAACTCCTGATCAAAATTCCCACCTCAGGATTTGTGCTAGACCTATACACCTTCTTGGAATGAAATTTTGTGTCCCCCCATACTGTGAATGTGTTGAACCTACACATAATAGATCTAGCTAGAAAATACCACACACATTTGCAGAGAGAATTTGAGAAAGAATGGAAGAATTCTCATTAACCGTAATGAATAATGAATAATTTACACACGATATACTCTATATAACTCAACCAATGGGAACTAGAGGTGAAGCCAATGCATCATAGTGGTGGTATAGAGTGGTCTGGACACACACCAACAGTTACGGGAATGAATTTCCACCTAGTCTAGTCTCTCGGGTAGTTACGGGAGTGAATTGCCACCTAGCTGAGTTAAGTAGTCTACCGATCTTCAGTTAACTGATTGAAATAGAGTGAAGTGAGGAGGAGATCAAGGAATCATGGGTAATGCGCTAGTCTAGTGATGATACCAAGGCTAATGCACATTAGCTGGTGATGATCCCAATGTTGCATGGTGACAAAACCAATGTAGCATCTAGACTCCACTCAACTAGTGAAATTGAAGTGAAAATTGAAGAGAATATTCTCCCTAAACTTTAGGAGACTGGATAAAGACTAATAAACATAGGAAAAACCTTAGGAAAAAGAAATCCTAGGTGTGTGTGAAGTAATTCCAACACCACCCCTGAACATCATTATGGTAAAAATAAAGAATGGGTCCCGGCAACGAGGCCATGTTAGGTACCCAAATACAAAAGATACACTGGAATAAAGTGAGGAAAGAGAGAAAAACTCATGGGAAAACCCACCCTCAAGGTACAATGTATGTAAAAAAAAAAGAACTACAGTTGCTAGGCAATTGTGTCCTTCACTGCAAGACGACTTTGAAGAGAATGGAACTTCTACTCAATGAAGGTCTTGGTGAAGATGTCTGTTGTTTGTTCTACTAAAGGACATAAATGTACGTCGATGATCCCCTCGTGTATTAAGTCCCAGAAGTAGTGCATGTGGATCTCGATGTGCTTCGTCTGCTACCTCTGAAATGGATTTATGCAGAACTTCAGAGTGCTCTGGTTGTCACACCAGATAACGATCGACTGATGAAACTGAATGCCCAACTTAGTGAGAAAATGTTGTAGCCACATAGCCTGAACGGTTATGTAACTACCCCTTTGTACTCTGCCTCACTTGAAGAAAGACCAATAACAGTCTGCTTCTTGCTCGACCAACAGATAGGCCCAGAACCAAGACTGAGTGAGTAACTAGATGTGGACTTGCGATCAGTGCTATCACCAACCCAATCAAAATCAGTGAACCCGATGAGATATAATGTAGAGTCTGCTGCATAATGAATCCCAAAGGTGATAGTGCCCTGTACGCATCGAAGGATATTCTTTGCAGCCTTCCAATGTAGCTCATGCGGATCCTGCACGAGCCTGGAAACTGTGCCAAATGCATAGGCGAGGTTTGGTCTAGAGTGTATGAGATACAACAAGCTCCCCAATAGTTGTCTGTACAATGTGTTTTCAACCAGTGGAGTGTCCCCGCCATCCTCAAGTTTGACTTCTGATAGGAAAGGAGTCGGAGAAGACTTGCAGTATATCATGTGAAATATATTAAGGAGATGTCGTGCATACTTGGCTTGAGACAGTTTGATGCCTGATGCATCCTGACTGATCTCGAGTCCAAGGAAGAAGTTTAGTGGACCCATGTCCGTCATCAAGAACCTATCATGTAGAATCCTCTTGACTGCAACAATCCTTGAAGTCGAGCAACCGGTGATCAACAAATCATCAACACACAGAACTAAGAGTAGAAGTGAATCAACCGTCCTGAGCATGTAGACATTCAGGTCTGATTTACAACGTACAAAGTTTTGTGACAACAGGTAGGAGTCCATCTTGGCATACCATGCCCTTGAAGCCTGCTTGAGGCCATAAAGAGATTTCTTCAGTCGACAGACCAAAGATGAATCCTGCATAAATCCCTGGGTCTACTCCATATAGATCTCCTCAGAGAGATCACCATGAAGAAATGCATTGTTCATGTCCATTTGATCGACTTCCCATCCCTTGGCTGCCGCAATGGAAAGTGCCAAATGTATGGAATCTATCTTCGCTACTAGAGCAAAGGTCTCATCATAGTCAATACCATGCACCTGCTGAAAGGATTTGGCAACAATCCTAGCCTTGTATCCGCTAATCTATCCATCTGCTACACTGTTGGTCCTATAGTCCCATCTGCACCTGACAAGTTTCCTTCCAAAAGGAAGGGGAACTAGATCCCAAGTTTGGTTCTCAAGGAGGGAGTTGTACTCCTCCTGCATGGCGGATTCCCAAAGGGGATTTCCAATAGCATCGCCATAAGACTATGGATCTGAAGACTGAACCAAGAAAAGATGTCTGGAGGGAAATGGTTCAGTGGAAGTGAGTGCAATATGAGGCTCATCGAAATTAGATCGAGTCCTCCTAGTATCTGCTGGATCACCAACAATATCCTCTGCATCCTAAAGAGTAGTCTGGGCCCAGTTGGGCCTCTTCTCTGGCTCTGCATCTGCATTTGGATGCACTGACTCTGCATTTGACTGTACTAAATTTGTATCTAGATCATTTGAATCCTCTGAATCATAACTCTCGTCTGAAGAAGAGTCGTCATGTGCATGCTCATCATCTCTAACAGGTGGAAGAGTGAAGGTATCTGCATGAGACTGTTGAGGTACATGCGAGACACTTTCCTCGAATTGGACACTTCTTTCAATGATGAGTCGGTTCGAGGAAATATCAATAAGTCTGTATCCCTTCACACCGTCGGGGTATCCAACAAAGATACACTCTGTGCTTTGTGGATCAAGTGCCTTCCTCTTTTCAGAGGGAATCTGGGCCCATGCACGTGAAYCGAAAATATGAAAGAGTGTCACTTCCGGTTTGAGGCCGCTCCAAGCCTCATAGGGGGTCTTATCCTTGACAGATCTATAGGGAGATCTATTTTGGATGTAGGTTGCACAATTAAGTGCTTYGACCCATAGTCTTTGTGGTAGTAACTTTACGTGTAGCATGCAAGATGCCATCTCTTTTAAAGATCTGGTTTTCCGCTCAACAACTGTAATATACCAGATATAAAATGTATGCAGAACAAAAATAAAATGCTAGAAATGGCAGAATAACAACAATATAACCAAAAMATTCACCACAATAGCACTGAAATGATAAGAGAATAATAACAGAAATATCACTTTGAATTTGAAAGCAATGTTCACGGGCCTCTTTGAGGGGGAAACCTCTAGTTGAGTAGAGCTCTATTACAATAATATCCAAGCTAGGGTTCTCATACCCTCGAATCCTATTTATACTAAAAAGAAGCATATAGAGGAAGATCCTTCTAGAAGCGAAAGATTCTATTAGGTCCTCTTACATCCGCCTTATTCTATTTTATTGAAAGGCCTTATTAATATTGACCTTTATTACATCCGAATATATTGTTCTACCTATGTGTGGGTTAGGACCCTAACATGTCCGCCCCCTTAAAAAAAACCTTGTCCTTAAGGCTTGAGATGAGGTAATTGATGCAGAATGGTAGCTGGTTCCCAAGTGGCATCTGCTGGAGTTGTATCTTTCCATTGGACTAGCACTTCCTTGATGGTTATCTAACGTAGGCGATGCTCATGCTGGTCCAAAACTGCTTCTGGCTGTATCCAAATGGATCCTTCTTCAGCTAACTCTGGAAGGTTGGTTTGAATTTGGCACTTAGCTCCAATCACCTTCTTTAAGAATGAAACATGAAAAACATGATATAGCTTCAAATGGTTGGGCAAAGCTAATTGATAGGCTACTTGTCCCACACGCTTAAGAACGATATAAGGACCATAAAATTTGGGCGCTAGCTTCTAACAATGCTTGGCCTTGAGGGAAGTTTTCTTGTAAGGTTGCAGTCAAAGAAACACCTAATCCCCTTCTGCAAATTGACGTTCAGAGCGACCTTGATCTGCTTGTTGCTTCATGCGATTCTGTGCCATGACCAAATTCTCTTTGAGTGTACAGAGAATAGCCTCTCGAGCTGTAAGTGTTAGGTCAACCGCCTGGACCTTCGAGGCACCTGGTAAGTATGAGAGAAATGAAGGTGGCTTCTATCCATACACTACTTCAAAAGGAGTCATGCATGTAGCTGTATGGTATGAAGTGTTGTACCACCATTCAGCTAGGGGTAATCATTGAGCCCACTGATTTTACTTTTTCGAGGCAAAACACCTCAAATATGTTTCCAAACACTTGTTGACAACTTCCGTTTGGCCATCAGTATGGGGATGATAAGCTATGCTGAGATGCAATTCGGTGCCTTGTATCTTGAACAATTCTTGCCAAAAATTGCTTGTGAAAGTTGGGTCGCGATCAGAAACAATAGAGTCTGGCATGCCATGAAGCTTGAAGACCCGATCCATGAAAATTTGAGCCATCGTGGATGCTGTAAATGGGTGTTGAAGGGCGCAGAAATGAGCATACTTGGAAAGGCGATCAACAACCACCATGATGACTGATTTATTTCCCGATTTGGGTAAGACGGTAATAAAATCCATAGAGATATCCTTCCAAATAGCCGGTGGAATCAAGAGCGGTTTTAGTGTGCCTGGAGATTTGACTGTTTCTCCCTTGTTGCGTTGACATACATCACATTCAATGGCCAAATTATGAATGAAACATTTCATACCATCCCAGAAAAAGGAACGTTTGACCCTATCATAGGTTTTGGTGAACCCGGAGTGCCCTGTTGTGGGTGTAGCATGAAGCTCAGAAAGTACCGTGGATTTAAGCTTTGATTGTTTACTTAAATACAAACGACCTTTGTATCGAAGTTCATCATGGAGCCGAGAGTACCCTTGGGAAGCTGGAGCATTGGACTACAATTGTTGGATCAGCTGCGAACTTTTGGGATCTTGTAGCCATTCCTGGTGAACGGCTTGGAGCCAATCCGAGACAATGAATGAAAGAGAAAAAAGGGATCCTTCATTTTCATATTTGTGGAAAAGTGCATCCGCAACCACATTGTCTTTTCCTTTCTTGTAAATGATCTCATGATCATATCCAAAGAGCTTAGTCACCTATTTTTGTTGTTTTGGGGAGGAAATGCGTTGTTCCAGAAAATACTTGAGGCTTTGATGGTCTGTCTTAATTTGGAAACGTTGCCCCAATAGATAAGGGCGCCACAGATCAATGACATGCAAAATAACCAACATTTCCTTTTCATACATGGATTTGCCCAGATTTCTTTCAGATAGTTGCTTGCTGGTAAAGGCCAAAGGTCGACCCTCTTGCATAAGGACATCACCAATTCCTTTCCCCGAGGCATCACATTCCAACACAAAGGTCTTTGTGAAATCAGGAAGGGCGAGGACTGGAGTGGTGCACATGGCCATCTTCAAGGTTTGAAAAGCTTGAGCAGTGGCTGAAGTCCAAGTGAAAGATTTCTTTTTGAGGAGAGCAGTGAGAGGTGCTACAATCTTCCCATAATTCTTAACAAACTTGTGATAATACCCTGTTAAGCCCAGAAATCCACACAAGCTCTTAAGAGTCTTCGGGTGAGGCCAGTCTTGCATAGCTTCAATCTTTTTAGGATCCACCCTGACGCCATCCTTGCCAACCAGATGACCCAAGTATTCTACTTCTGAGGCGCCAAAAACACATTTAGACTGTTTCAGGAAAAGTTGGTGTTGAGAGAGTAGATGGAGAACTCNAAAGAAAAGGACGAAAGACATGATTCATGAGGCTTTGGAAGGTGGAGGGGGCATTACACTAGCCAAAGGGCATGACCAAAAACTCATAGTGGCCCTCATGAGTTCTAAAGGTAGTCTTGGGAATGTCTGCCTCTTTCATACGTATCTAGTGGTAACCCGAACGAAGATCCAGTTTAGTGAAGACTTGGGTGCCACTCATTCATCCCGGAGGTCATCAATGACAGGAATGGGGAATTTGTCTTTGATTGTAAGTTTGTTGAGGGCACGAAAGTCAGGACACATTCGCCAAGAACCTTCTTTCTTTAGGACCATGACCACAGGAGAAGAGTAGGGGCTTGTACTAGGGCAGATAACGCCTGCATTAAGAAGTTCCTGAACCATTTCCTCAATTTCATTTTTTTGGGAAAAAGGGTGACGATACAGACGAATAT
Organism: Picea mariana; assembly: GCA_032191745.1. NCBI lineage: Eukaryota > Viridiplantae > Streptophyta > Pinopsida > Pinales > Pinaceae > Picea > Picea mariana. Next base: position 40,827 of record JASDQU010738617.1, on the reverse strand, counting down.
TGGGAGGAAGGCTTCCGGGTACAAGGGGAATGGAATGATCATGAACACCACGGGAAGGGGGGAGTCCTTGGGGAATTGAAAAGACCAATTGATGTGTAGAAAGGATGGCTTGGATGTCTTGCAGGACCGAGGGTGTCTCTGTTGCTTGTATGGCATGGAGTTGGGCGATAACACCAGAATGACCTTTTTTGAGCAGCTTTTCCATGCGATGGGAACTAATGATCTCAGGTGAATCGATGATGATGCCTTGGAACTTATATTGGTGGCCCTCCTGGTTGAATTGCATGGTTAAGTCTTTAAAATCCATGAGAATGGGACCCAAAGTCCTTAGCTAGTCTGCACCCAACACAATGTCACAACCTCCCATGTCGATACCAAACATATGGGATTTCAGGTGGTGGTCACCAATTTGGAGACACACGTTTTCACAACGCCCTCCACATTTCATGGAACCACCATTGGCAATCATGATTTGGAAATTATTGATGGCATGGATGTAGCAATGAGTTTCTTGGGAAATGCGACAATGAATAAAATTATGGGTGCTTCCACTGTCAACCAGAATAATGACCTTTCGATGCTTTATGTAACCAATTAGCTTGAGGGTTTGGGGAGTGGAGAAGCCAGTGAGAGCATTGAGGGAAATGACCGGTTCTACTTCGAGGGGGTCTGAGGGAGGGGTTATGTCAGTGGATTCAGGTGACTCAGACACTAGGGGAGTTTCTACATCCTCTTCTGAAATATCCTCGGAGTTGGCGTTCAACCATTTCAGCCCTGGTCAATTTTTGGATCTTTAGTGGAGCAGAGGGAGTAGTGGGATTTATTGGTTTAGGGTGAGGGATAAAGGAGGGTTTTCGGTTTTGAGAGGATACAACCTGTTGTGCTTCTTTATCTCTTTTAGTAGCCTCCACCCAACTCTGAGGTCGAGCCATGAGGACATGGGCCCAAATCTCATCCTTGAGGCCGCTGTTAAAACACTCTCGGAAAAAGGCTTCAGACATGCCCTCTGTTCTAAAATCTAGGCGCTCAAAGGCAACTATAAAGTCTTCCATTGTTCCTAATTGTTTCAACTTTGTCAAATGGCCTAAATGGTTGGTGTCAGTGTCAAAGCGTTCATAAAGCTCTGCCACAAAGTGTGTCCAAGCAATATACCCTTGACGAGAAGTTTTTCTCCATTGCCACCATTGCCACCATTCTTGATCTAGATGGAGAACACCATACCGGAGTTTGGCCAAGTCATCTGTAATGTCGTATAAAGAGAAATAATGTTCCATTTGGGTTACCCAACCAGTGGGGTCCGAGCCATCAAATTTGGTCACATCCACCCGTGGAAGGCGTAGGTCACGTTGAAAGTGATGGTTCTGAAAGTTATTGGAATGAGAGGGATGGCCACCTTCTGGATGTGGAGGTGAGGAAGAGGAAGGGTTATCTGTAGGGATATGAAGTTTGGTGCAGTGTGCTGAAAAGACTGATTCAAGATGGGTTGTGAGGTCTTGTTTGATTTCCTCCATTGAGGACTGCATGGTTGTATTGATGGCTGCAACATTGGCACTAAGTTGTTTCACTTCTTGTTGGGTTTCGATGAGACTAGATTGCAAGGTGTTGAAGCGAGCTTCCAAGTCTTGGCTACAGGTATGGGCCATGAGGATGGGGGAACTGAAAAGGAGCGGGCAGGGTAAAAAATTTTGCCGAAAAATGATATGGATGAATGTGATAAGGGCGAAGAGATGAATCTAATGGAATAGGTCTCAAATAATAGTGAAAAATTTTCCAGACTCCTTTTTTTCTTTTTTTTCTTTACAACTGCGGAGTTATACTCCGGTATGAAGAATACTCCAGAGAGGAAATGCCCAAATGCTTAACCAAAAAGAAATGTGTATTTACTTGGCAACCCGAACACAGTTGCACGGCAATAGATCTTGTCTTTTTTAATTTGTTTATGTTTCTGTCCCCAAGGGTTAGGTATTCAAGGCTTCTATAGACATGGGTTTGCCTTGTGCTATAGCTCTTTGATATACGTGCGGGGTCCAACAATAGTACTCGACCCAATATCTCAGGGCACTAACTAAGGAGGATAGACCGTACCCTTAGCTATACTACCCGACTACCCAGGTAGTAGAGAGTATCTTCATGAGTGCTGTTCTCGGTGACACTATAACAGTCAGGCGTCCAATCGATTTATCTAAAGAGGGCTCTAGGTAATCTAGGCCGATCCATACACAGGTGTTGTCTGATGCGCTACCACTCGAAGGGGTACCAATAGGGGTTACAAGGGTGGCCAACAGATGTGCGCTTAAGTACCACGTGTATTTCCTGCGTGTATGAATCCCTCAACCGCGGGTTTATGCACGTAACGATAGATCTCTATGGCTTAAATACGTCGGAATATGTCTCTACACTGAATTTTTTTTTAACCCACACTTTCTGCCAAGGAAAGTGCTCTAATACCACTTGTAATATACCAGATATAAAATGTATGTAGAACAGAAATAAAATGATAGAAATGGAAGAATAACAACAATATAACCAGAACATTCACCACAATAGCACTGAAATGATAAGAGAATAATAACATAAATAACACTTTGAATATGAAAGCAATGTTCATGGGCCTCTTTGAGGGGGCAACCTCTAGTTGAGCAGAGCTCTATTACAATAATATCCAAGCTAGGGTTCTCATACCCTCGACTCCTATTTATACTAAAAAGAAGCATCTAGAGGAAGATCCTTCTAGAAGTGGAAGCTTCTATTAGGTTTTCTTACATTCACCTTATTCTATTTTATTGAAAAGCCTTATTAATATTGACCTTTATTACATCCGAATATATTGTTCTACCTATGTGCGGGTTAGGACCCTAACAACAACTCCATTTTGCTGCGAAGTATATGGAACTGTGTGGTACAACTAAATCCCTGCCTCATGACAAAGATTCTGAATCTCATGATTGACATAGTCTCCCCCGTTATCAGTTCAGAGGACTTTGATTTTCTTTCCTGACTATGCCTCAACCAGGGCTTTGAAATCTTTGAGGTGTTGAAAGACCTCTGATTTTTTCCTGAGAAAGTAAATCCATGTGAAACGTGAGAAATCATCAACAAAAATGAGAACAAACCTCGCTTTGTTGATTGATGGATGCGGAAAAGAACCCATGAGGTCACTTTGGATCAGATCTAAAGGAGAGGAAGCTCTCTGAATCTCTCCTTTGTCAAATTTCTCTTGAGGGTGTTTTCCAAGAACACATCCCTCACAGATTCCTTTGGAGAAATGGATGTCTGGTAGACCATCAACCAATATTTTCTTGCTAAGCTGTTGCATATATATGAAATTTAAATGCTCGAACCTTTCGTACCATATCCTACTACTTTCATCAGCATGGATAAGCAGTAAAGCTGAATCTAGTTCAACAAATTCAAAAAATGTATACAATCTAGATTGATGATTTACCTCACCGGTAGCAACCCTGGAATTGGTTTGCATGTCATAGATGTCCACTGTATTAGGTGTGAATATGACTTTCTTTTTGGTGTCAAAATTCGTCATCTGATACACGGAGAGAAGATTGACGAAAATTTTGGGAACGTGCAACACATTCTCGAAGCTTTCGTTGGTGAGTTCAATCCTTCCTTTGCCGGTGACCTCGACTGGAGAGTTGTCTCCCATCAGAATAGGAGGACCTTTGCATCATCCAATGAAGAATAGACTTCTTTTGTGGCAGTTATTGAGGAAAAGATATGAAATGACCTTACTCAAGCATTTTCAGATTCTGCTTGGCTAAAGCAAAATAGACGAGAATATCACCCTATGTTTATAGCCATCAAAATTAATATCCTAACTCACAAGTATTGATTACAAGTGTTTAGGCTGGGTTTTTATAAATAAAAGCTGGCTGAAAAATTCGTTATTTATGTGATTTTATGAACAGTTATTGAAATAAAAATAGAGACACAAGTAAAGACGCCAAGGCGATAATCAAGACAGATGAGACATAAAGCAATCCTTTATTTCATTCCAATTCATCAAAGAGTCATTCTCTTTACAAAATTTTGTGAAGAAGTTTTGGACCAAAGTCAAAGCTAGACGTCCCCGATGAAACATACAAAAGGACCTCTGACAGAAAATAAAAAAACTGAACTCTAAAAGATGGATCAACTTGCCACAGATTTCTTCCCACTCGACTCTGCACAATAGCCTTTGTTAGTCATGACAACTAATTCACAAACAGACAAGTCTAGACAGACTATCAAAGATAAATCAATACCTCTGAAAAACAAGTGTCTGAATGATGTAATTCAACACTAAATCTTGCTGTCTGCAATAAGACCCTGCTATCATAAAAAATAATTAGGCTTGTGATAAATTAAGGAATGAATGAAAACTGAACTGTCTCAACACAAACTCAAAGAGAAAACCTTAGTATGCTTCTCCTTCTATTCTCCTTTTGTTCCTCCCCTTCCTTTTGCTTTTAAGAAAATTAGAATTGGTTGAAGTAGTTGAACTACTTCATTAGTTAAGTCAACTAAAAGCTCAACCAACTATTTAGTTAGGGGGAAAAGTAATAAATCATAATAAGGGTTTTTAAATAAATATTAACTAGTAGGTGGGACCCCTTGTAACTCCCTTTAGCTTTTAACAATCACAACATAACTAGTTAATTAAACAAAACATCCCTCCTTGTGACTCCCACCATCACATTCATATTTGACAACTTATCCAATGATTTTTGAAATTATTTCCAAAATATATTACTCATATATCCAAAAATAACATGTTGTCCAAAATTTCTGAAGTCAACTTTCATCAACAATAGATAAAATAAAACTTAAAACCCATATTTTCCACTCTGAGATGCGATCTTTCCCTTGCTGCTGTCACCTTTTGATCTCTCTGAATTTTCCTTTGGCTGTGCTGATCCTTTAGGCCTAATCTCACTGATCACATGAAAACAATCGTCCCTCAAATGAATCCAGGAGGACACGGATTTATCAGAGCCATTGGAGGGGGAGGAAGGGGCAACAATAATTTTTCCTTTGTCAGGGGCATGGTGGGCCTCGGTTTTCAACCTTTTACTAGCATGGGAAGACTGAACTGGTGAGTGGACAAGGGCAACTTGGACAACCTGATTGATAGGTGGGGGAGCAGGTAAAGACAAATTGGGCCAACCACAATGTTGGGAGACTACCGGGTGGACAATCTCTTGCCATCTGTCATTTTCGGGAACCTCGGGTTGCAATGAGACATGAGGGGGATCGATAATATCAAGGGCTTGTGGATCTTGGAAGGGAGGCCCTTCAGGCCTAGGTTGGACCATTTCTTGCACAATCCAATTGAAAAACCCAGCCTGAAATAGCTGGCCTAACTCTTGCGAGTCGACATCAAAGTGAATGGAGAATCTTGGCCTTCTCGGGCCCCTGTTCCAATTAAATATTCCTCAGTTACCTATGCCATGGCTACCTTGGCTGAAAAAGATCATTCCTGTATGCATGGTTGATTAGCAAATAATTTCTTTAACAACCATACATGACAACTCTTTTAAAATTTGAAATAAATTTTGGCTCAGTAACATATCAGACTCATGCAATCCAATCCATACAAATTGTTCAACTGTTGTCAATGAGTAGGGGGTGAACAAAGGTTTTGGGATATGTGAGGGGTTTGTATTGAGCGGAAAATGTTAAAATGAGGGGAAAAAGAACATGGTTACTGCTCACAGACAACAAACAATCAATTGAAATGTAAACCAAAAAACATATCACTGTAATCCATCCCTGTGATCTTTAACTGTCACAATACAGAGCTCCTCTCATCTGTAATTAAATTTTACGAACTGGGAGTGAGTAATGGATATGGGAAGGTGAGGGGATTGTAATTAGCGGAAAGTTAAATAATGATAGGGGAAAAGAGAGGATACTGTTCATAAGATTATTTAAGTAATCCATAAAACCATTATTTTTCAATGCAACGAACCAACACTAACCAGTTACTGTAATCAATTAACAATTACTGTGTGTATAATTTAATCATTTATGTGTGTTAAACTTGCTCACTGTTCACTTTTAAATCCTTAACACTTTCAATTACACAGTGCCATCSTACTCAAGATAATATGCTTTCCAAACAACTTATATAAAGAGCCCTGTTTCCTTTCATTTCTTTCATTTAATTTTAAAACAAAATTCCAATGAATACACAGTGATTTGTTTCCACTCTGTTCAACATCAAAACATCAACCATTGTCCATGAATTACTTCCTCAATCAAACACAGACACAAAAATTGTGCCCGATTCCATTCATCTAATCAATTTAATAATCAAATTGCAATGAAATCATACTGTTATAAAACCCGTGCCCATCTCTGATGGTGTAATCAAATGATATCCATAACCATATGCAGTGGACATCCAAGTAACGACTATCACGACTTTAAATTGCAATACTCTCGATTGGCAATTAAAACACATAGTAACAACAACCATCAATTCAACTTAAACATGTTGTAGGAAACCCACACATACCAACACATCACGCACGAAACAATGATGTGACTTAATCAACTATAAACTAATTCTGGGTTAACAATCCAATTATTACAATATAAGAGACATCGACTATGTATCCAATCCCATTTATCAAATTAACCAATTAACCATGTTGAGCTATCGATTCGACTGTTATAATAAACAATGCAGTGACTAAATACCAATAACCAAAACTGCTGAGAATGTTATCAACAGAGACGAGCCAACAATCAACCACTGTCAACGATACCCCATCAATTCATAACAATCAACAATATACCCGACATGATATAACTGGTTCCATTATTAAAATCGGGCTTTGAATAATCAAAATGGGCTTTGAGTRATCAAGGGTTCGCTCTGTGTACCAACACAGGGAGGCTAGAGTCGTCCACCAACAACGGGTGATAAAATTTCGAGACCATATGGTGGACACACATTCCATATCACCAATAACTTCGCAGACATGGTGGCATTTCACGAGATAGGAGAGACTATGAACAAAGGAGMAGAGGCTTCATATTGATCTATGATAACACCAAGAACACGCAGGGTATAACCCTCGTGGTTTTCCCAATCGACCCGAATAATGATGATATAAAATAGAGCCACCAAATAGCAACCAAACCTAAAGCAAGTGTCTTGGCATAATAGCCATTGCAACCAACTGTGCAGAAACCAATAGAATAAACGAGCCCATACCCAGGTGAAGCGATAACAATGACCCACAGTGGTTCAAAATCAAACACAACCACCAAATACGAATGGTTATGCTTACAATAATTGTGTGGAGACGACCAACAAGTTTGGACCGAATGAAACCCTCCAAGCAAAACCCATAAGACAACAAAGAGCCTTCATGGCTTCTACCACAAAAAATTATCAATTAAAAGCGTGACTTCAACTATCCAATCCTTTCATTTACAGTGAATACACACGACCAACCATTCAAGAGAAATCTCACAGGTCTACATAGTTGCTAGTCTCAAGAAAAGCACAGACCCACACATCACCGAGCCAATATCTATTTCATAACCAGAGCGGGTTCATGAATGGCAAAAAAGACATACCTGTAACCAAAAATCCTTAAAAATGCGAGCTTGGCCGAACAGTTCTTTCTTTGCCTGAAAATCAGAGCTTAACCACAATGAAACACAATTGAACAATAGCCAAGCTAGGGTGATAGCCAGTGGGAGTGGTATGGAGTGACGTGCAGTAAATGCATGTCGCTTCCATCCTTTACTCATTCAATCACTTAGTATGCTCCAGACAACCATTTCATTAATCCATCATTTAATCCATGCATCGAAACCAATATCCATTACTTGCCAAATGCGCCACCCTATGTCACATTAACCATTGCCAAACACACCATAACGCATATCACATGTGTTTCCATATAACTCAATAAATCGTATAGCCACTCACCCTGTTAGCTAGGACTTAACAACAATCCTTTACTTTCAATGCATGTAGTGTAGCATAGTAGCATAGTTTAATTTCTTCCTTAGATTTTTTTTTCATATTTCTTTTATCCTTCTCCATGAATAACATATGTTTTGTGCAGGTGTACTATGTAATAGATCATGGTGCAAATAGCATAGAAACAATAGTTCACATAAGCACTTGTGACATGGAATTGAGAATTTAGAGTAAAGAAACCCACACATAGCATGAATTATCCATCACTCATTTGTTGCGAATAGAACCAACATTTGAAACTCAATCATGCTCAAACCTGTAAGCAATGTCGAACAACAACATAAACATCAAATAAGAACCAGATCTGATCCTCCAAACTACAAGGGGTCCCACCTACTAGTATTATATATATCATTATCTTATAATAATAGGCTTTTAGCAATACTTTGCGGGCAAAATCCTCGTTGCGATTTTTATCGTCAACAAACTGGCGACTCCACAGGGAAATTTTCTTTTAACAGATTTAGAACTCAGAACTCATCGTTTCGCAGACCAAGAACAAAAGGTCAATAAGATATAACCATGAAGATTATGCAACATGGGGAAGTGAGCGGATTTAATGGAAGAATGACCTGGAATTTGGGAATAACTCATGAAAAATATTGGGTTTATCACTGTGTGCATAATCSTTCAACCAGAATCTTCTCTTTCAAATTCTCAAAYGGATAAAGAAATGGAAAGAAAAAGCGGGAGATAACCAATTTCTTTAAAAGACAACAGTGAAAGCAGATAGAAAATTCAAGTGCTTTCAGGGGGACATCGTAACATATGTGTAATATTGATTGCTATTGACTATCAATATCTTGCAGGAGTGTCACTGTGACATAACTGRTCCAACAACTTGACCAAAATCAACTATAAGATGAAAAATAAATAAAAACCATAACAAAATTAAAATTGCAAAATTTAAAACAACAAAAAATAACATGACAGAAATGTAAAAGCATTAGGAAATTGTTGAAAACAGAAAACAGAAATCAAACTACTGTAAGCAGAAATGAAAAACAGTGGAAAGATGAAAGCAGAGCTAGACTATTAATATACAAAAAATCCAAATAGCATTAGAACTTTTCAAGTTGGTCCCACGTAATGTTTCAAGTGAGAACCGTTAGTTCTGTAGGAAAACAATTGCTCCTATAAATCCTTTAGAATGTAAGAGTTAGTATCCAGGACAAAAGCAATTTTGAAGGGACCCAGAAATAACACTTGAAACTTGGAGGTAATTAACAACCCTTTAACGTATATAATTAGATCATCAAGATGTATATGAATACTGATCAATTCATCAAGAGTTATTTGTATAGGTCTTTTAAAAGTGGTACTTGCGTCAGGTAAGCCAAAAAGCATACGTTCATAAGTCACGGTACCCCAATCAGTGATAAAGGTAGTTTTGTAAGCGTCTGCCCCTTTTACCTTGATTTGATTGTAACTGGAAAAAACATCAAGTAACGACATCATCAGTGTCCCTGTGACTCGCTGCAAAATCATTTCTATATTAGGGAGAGGAGAATAACCTTTCATAATAGCCCGCTTAACTATGCGAAAATCAATGCAAAATCTTGTATGTTCAGTGGCTTTCCAGACATGGACCAAATTTGAAACCCATTCAGAATACTTGACTAGAAAGATGATACAAGCCTTCAAGATTTTTTCCAATCTTTTTTGAATAGTTGCTTCCGGTGCAGGGTTGATAGGTCTTTGTTTTTGCCTAACTGGTTTTATGCCTTCCTTGATGGGGATGACATGCTGTACCAGACTAGGATCAAAACCATGAAGATTCTCATAAGACCAAGAAAAAACATTTTGAAATCCACTAAGTAGCTTGGCAAACTTCATTTTCTCTTCTTTAGAACATTGGGCACCTATTTTAATGTTCTTTGGAGACTCGGGTGTCCCAATGTTCAAGGAGATGGTTTCACCCACCTTCCTTTTCGACTCCTCTTCTTTCTGTCTCCCTTTATTGCATACATCACTCAATGAAAATGAACTCTCTAGAGGAGTCAAGCCCTTAGGAATCTTGTTATCTTCTATGGATATAATTTCCTTTGGCTCATAAGCTTCATTTAGAATGAAAGCATAGATGCTCTCATCCCTAGGGAATACCTGCCAAGATTCTATATTGTCGGGGATATGTGGACTATATAGAGATTGAAAGGTACAATCAGGTATGTGTAGTAGAAGTTGCCGATTAGGAGAGGCTGCAAAAACAACTAACCGATCAACCATTGAGTTTAACTCCTTCTTAACATGAGTGATGTTAAAATATAGTAGGTTCGAGATAAGTGCCCAAACAGTTTGGGTGTATCGTTTCATCAACTTGTTTCTAGGAGAGTATATCTTACGTACAAGGTTCGCAATAAGCTCGGAATCCCCAAAAACTGAAAGGTGACCACATCCAAGATTATAGGCATTTTTAATGCCTAATAATAAATCTTCGAATTCAGTGACATTGTTTGTGCAAGCAAATTCCAACCTATAAGAAAAGTTATGGATTTTCCTACAGGAGAAATCAAGATAATGCCAGCTCCATTACCTTCATTAGAGCATGAACCATCAAAGTGTATGTGCGACATACCATCATATAAATCAATCTGTTCCAAGGGAATGTTATCCTCCTCAGCAAAGATGGAATAAACGCCTAGGTCTTCTTCGATGTAGTTCACATTAGGTTGTGGGACACTCTCTATGTAAGGTGAAATCCTTCCCTCTCTAAGGACTATAATGTTTTTACCATTTCGAGGAACAGATAAGTGTGTCTCGTCGAGTGAGAGGTATCCACCCATCAAAGCTTTCCAATCTCTTCCCAAGATGATTGAGTAATTTCTTACTGGCATATCAATTACCTGAATACTAAGGGTTGTCTTTATTTTAGGGTGTGCGCACAAAACTAAGGTCACATATTTAATCTCGCCTATGGTTTTTTGTTGTAGACTATTATAAGAGAGCATGCTTCTAGCGTTTTCATTTGTACAAGACAAGCCTAGATCTTCCATAATAATCTTCGGCATCACACTTGGGCCCGAATCGCCATCAATGAGGCAACAATGGGCAATCTTATCCATAATTTTTACAAAAATATAAAAGGGGGGATTTTTTACAGGGTATCTAAAGTTATGTACACCTACTTTATTTATAGATGAATCTTCTTCGTTTACCTCTTCAAAGAGGTTGTATATAACATAATCTTTTCCTTCCATGAATTGTTTCAGATGCCTCTGTTGTTCAGGGACAACAACCATGTCCAGAAGGGTTGCATCTGCTTTGATATTGGCCAACTGATTCAAGATATTGTACTTGGAAGAGGGAAGAGGGGAAGTTGTTCCTTGACTGTCAGGAACCTTAGGAACATGAACCGTAGCAGCTGGTGAGGATGAGCTCGGGCTAGAAGAATTGCGGGGAGGGTCAATTTTGCCTTTGGGAGCATAGGCTTTGTTCCTAGTATTGATGATCATGACATCTTCTGGCTCTACAAAATCTAGTACAACGATGGTAGTTTCTGGTCTTTTACCGAAGATATTATCTCTGACACTCTTCCTTACCTCACAAGTGGTTTCCTCGTGGTGTTCCTCACAAAAGCTACACCAACTTCGGGGCAGGATAGATTTAGGCTGAAAATTATTTTCAATTGGATTCCTAAAGGGGGGTGCGGAAGAGGATAAAGCTCCAGGAGTGAGTGGGGAGACAGTTCCTTTTCGCTCATATGATTATTCATATCTTGTACTAGCTGTAGGAGGGTGGACATGTCTGTCTGTTTAACCGATTCTCTCTGGGGAAGACCTATTCTTTCAAGTTGTTCTTCATACTCTAAACAAGTATACAAAGTGGAAATGAGATTATTAATAGATTTTTCCTCAAGCCTATGATGGTAGGGGGAAGGTAATGCATTGTAGTAATGCATGAAAGCGACTTGGTTCTGATGTCGAATAAGTTTGGGGATTTGATTGTATAACTTAGTGAAATGTAAGTTGAAGGACTTGATGGTCTCCCCATCCTTATAGGTGATGTTATTATATTCCCGTAACTTCTTGGTTGGGCTTTTAGATTGCCCATAAGTGGATCTAAACCAATAGATTAACTCCTCCCAAGTAGACATAATCTTAAGAGGAAGGTCAAATAAATCGACCACAACCTTTCCTTCCAAGGAATTGACGAATAAGTGCATTCAAGTATCGTTGTCATTGGCCCCTATGTTGTGACAAGCATTAGAAAATGCCACTAGGTGTTCGTTTGTAGTGACAATGTTATTTCCCGAAAACCTAGGGAGATTCTCTTTGAATTTAGGAAGTGGACGGGTAGCAGGTGCTAGGTTAAGAGGAGAGGACACATGCCATGGTGTGGTTGTGGCGTCTTCTTCAAACTAAAAAAGTCCATACTTTTTAATGACTTTGGTGGGATTTGTGGTAGATTGGACAAGGATATCGTGGCTATATAAGCTACCAATCACCGACGAAGATGATGAATGAGAGGAGGAAGCACTTCCAATGCCACTACARCCACCACTAGATGCCATCTTGTGGATGATAGGTGAAGGATAAAAAAATGAACTGGATGAATCAGACAAAGTTCTCCTTAGATCACTTTGTTGGGTTGACAACACAACGTTTCTTCTTCCTATTTCAGCAATAGGATTAATTTMAGGTGATAAGCCTCTTCTTATACTAGAAACATGAGAGTCTAAGGACATGAAAGTAAGGCCAAAACTGAAGGAACAAGAAGGTTACTACTGATTTCTAGGCTGTCTACGTCTAGCTTCCCAACGTTCTTGGGCACTAATATCTTGTTCAATCACTGGCCATGAATGATTAAGCTCAACACGAGTATTGGCAGTGTCTAAAATGGTGTGGAACAAATTCAAAGCAATGATGGTCTGGTCTTGAAGACCAGGCTCAATATTGGGTTTCCTTGCAACAGGCACAATCATTAAGAAATAAAACAATCAAAGAATCAATATCATAAAAACAGATGTATTCGATGCAAATCAAGCATAAAAATTAACCAGAGAGATATTGAAGATATCCATAGTATGGTCGCCAAATAAATGTTGAGGAAAATATATGAAATGACCTTACTCAATCATTTTCGGATTCTTCTTGGCTAAAGCAAAATAGATGGGAATATCACCCTATGTTTATAGCCATCAAAATTAATATCCTAACTCACAAGTGTTTAGGCTGGTTTTTTATAAATAAAAGCTTG
>JASDQU010738617.1:0-25785 GCA_032191745.1 Picea mariana | reverse complement strand
CATTCCTGTATGAATGATTGATTAGAAAATAATTTCTTTAACAACCATACATGACAAATCTTTTAAAATATGAAATAAATTTTGGGTCAGCAACATATCAGACTCATGCAATCCAATCCATACAAATTTTTCAACTGTTTTCAATGAGCAGTGGGTGAACAAAGGTTCGGGGATATGCGTGGGGTTTGTATTGAGCGAAAAATGTTAAAAAGAGGGGAAAAAGAACATGGTTACTGTTAACAGACAACAAACAATCAACTGAAATGTAAACCAAAGAACATATCACTGTAATCCATCCCTGTGATCTTAAATTGTCACAATACAGAGCTCCTCTTAACTGTAATTAAATTTTAGGAACAAGGAGTGAGTAATGGATATGGGAAGGCGAGGGGATTGTAATTAGCAGAACATGAAATAATGATAGGGGAAAAGAGCGGATACTGTTCATAAGATTAATTAAGTAATCCATAAAACCATTCTGTATTCAATGCAACAAACCAACACTAACCAATTACTGTAATCAATTAACAATTACTGTGTGTATAATTTAATCATTTATGTGTGTTAAACTTGATCACTGTTCACTTTTAAATCCTTAACACTTTAAATTACACAGTGCCATCATACTCAAGATAGTATGCTTTCCAAACAACTTATATAAAGAATCTTGTTTCCTTTCATTTCTTTCATTTAATTTTAAAACAAAATTCCAATGAACACACAGTCATTTGTTTCCACTCTGTTCAACATCAAAACATCAATCAATGTCCATGAATTACTTCCTCAATCAAACACAGACACAAAAAACATGCTCGATTCCATCCCTCTAATCAATTTAATAATCAAATTGCAATGAAATCATACTGTTATAAAACCCGTGCCCATATCTGATGGTGTAATCAAATGATATCCATAACCATATGCAGTGGACAACCAAGTCACGCCTATCGCGACTTTAAATTGCAATACTCTTGATTGGCAATTAAAACACACAGTAACGATAACCATCAATTCAACTTAAACATGCTCTAGGAAACCCACACATACCAACACATCACTCATGAAGAAATGCTGTGACTTAATCATCTATAAACTAATTCTGGGTTAACAATCCAATTATTACAATATAAGAGACAACGACTGTGTATCCATTCCCATTTCTCAAATTAACCAATTAACCATGCTGAGCTATCGATTCAACTGTTGTAGTAAACAATGCAGTGACTAAATACCAATAACCAAAACTACTGTCAACGTTATCAACATAGATGATCCAACAATTAACCATTGTCGACGATACCCCATCAATTCATAACAATCAACAATATACCCGACAATATATAACTAGTTCCATTATTAAAACCAGGCTTTAAATAATCAAAATGGGCTTTGAGTAATCAAGGGTTCTCTCTGTTGACCAACACATGGAGGTTGGAGTTGTCCACCAACATCGGGTGAGAAAATTTCGAGACTATATGGTGGACACAAGCCATATCACCAATAACTTCGCAGATAGGGTGACAGTTCACGAGATAAGAGAGACTATGAACAGAGGAGCAAAGGCTTCATATTGATCTGTAATAACACCGAGAACATGCAGGGTATAACCCTCGTGGTTTTCCCAATCAATACAAATAATGCTGATATAAAACAGAGCCACAAAATAATAACCAACCCTAAAGCAATCGTCTTGGCATAATAGCCACCACAACATACTGTGTAGAAACCAATAGCATAAACAAGCTGATACCCAGGTGAAACGATAGCAGTGACCCACGGTTGTTCAAAATCAAACACATCCACCAAATACGAATGGTTATGTTTACAAGAACTATGTGGAGACGACCAACAAGTCTGGACCGAATGAAACCCTCCAAGAAAAACCCATAAGACAACATAGAGACTTCATGGCTTCCACCACACAAAATTATCAATTAAAAGCGTGACTTCAACTATCCAATCCTTTCATTTACAGTGAATACACACGACCAACCATTCCAGAGAAATCTCACAAGTCTACATAGTTTCCAGTCTCAAGAAAATCACAGACCCACACATCACCGAGCCAATATCTATTTCATAACCAGAGCGGGTTCATGGATGGTGAAAAAGGCATACCTATAACCAAAAAGCCTTAAAAACGCGAGCTTGGATGAGCAGTTCTTCCTTTCCCTGAAAATCAGAGCTTAACCACAATGAAACACAATTGAACAATAGCCAAGCTAGGGTGACAACCAGTGGGAGAGGTATGGAGTGACGTGCAGCAAATGCACATCGCTTCCATCCTTTACTCATTCAATCACTTAGTATGCACCAACCAACCATTTCATTAATCCATGCATCGAAACCAACATCCATTACTTTCCAAATGCGCCACCCTATGTCACATTAACCATTGCCAACCACACCATAATGCATATCACATGTGTTTCCATATAACTCAATAAATCGTATAGCCACTCACCTTGTTAGCTAGGACTTAACAACAATTCTTTAATTTCAATGCATGTAGTGTAGCATAGTAGCATACTTTAATTTCTTCCTTAGATTTTGCTTTCATATTTATTTTATCCTTCTCCATGACTAACATATGTTTTGTGTAGGTGTAATATGTAATATATCATGGCGCAATTGGCATAGAAACAACAGTTCACATAAGCTTTCGTGACATGGAATTGAGAATTTAGAGTAAAGAAACCCACACATAGCATGAATTATCCATCACTCATTTGTTGTGAATAGAACCAACATTTGAACCTCAATCATGCTCAAACCTGTAAGTAATGTCGAACAACAGCATAAACATCAAATAAGAACCAGATTTGATCCTCCAAACTACAAGAGGGTCACACCTACTAGTATTATATATATCGTTAGCTTATAATAATAGGATTTTAGCAATACTTTGCAGGAAAAATCCTCATTGCGATTTTTATTGTCAACAACAACGATATGATGTGATGCTCTTGAATCTACGATCCAAGCATCGAGAGACGAGTTGATGGCAATCAAGGAATGGATAGAATTTTCTTTCTTGGGATTCTAATCTTCTGACTTCTTCTTCTTGGCACTCTCGGGGATGCGATCTCCAAGGTTGTTTTGCTGAAGTATTTGAGTCATTAGATCTATTTGTTTCTACATGCATGTGGATTATGGATGGAATCCTTATGGCAGTATGTGCATTTCTCCCCTTTTCTTCCCTTTCCACCTTTGGATCCAGAGTCATCGGTGAAGGGTTTTGCGTACCCTTCCTTCTTTGGATTTGCATGAGCTTTCCTTTTATATTTATCTTTAGATTTTTGATGTTGATGGATGCCATCTTCCACAGTAAGTGCATGTGCCTTTGGGCATTTGATTTTTCGCATGTTGATGAGCTTTGTTTTCTCTTATGTCATGAATTCGATAAATTCCTCAAGAGAAGGCATCTTCCAGGTGGCTCCAGAGGCGAATTTGACTGAATGTAATGTTGATATGAACACAGAGAATTCAGGACCAAGTTTGGAGAGAATGGTGAGAACCATTTGTTTCTCCTCCTTAGATTTATCAACCCTACAAGCTTTGAGTTGCGACAGTAAATCCTTGTATTTTGTAAAGAAATCTTGGAGATTGTCGAAGCTTTTTGGATCCAATGTGAGAAATTCCACCTCAAKCATGTGTCCTCTCATCTCATCCAGTTTTCCAAAGATCCCTTCCAAGGYGGTCTAGGCTTTAATGGGGGTTTTACAGGGAGATATGTGAAAAAGGAGACCAGGAGAGATGAGACTGCAAATTATTTTGAATGCTTCATCCATTTGATTTAGATACTTGGATTTTTCTATGGCTGATGTCGATTCTATCTCTGTATTCAAGGTTAACCTGTACAATCTTCTGGTTCAGAGATGCATGATTATTCTCTCCTTACATGCAAAGTAATTGTAAGGTGTAAGAATGAATTCTTTTGGGAATTCCATTTTCCGCTATCTTCAATCTTTGGTACCTGCAAAAATAATTTGGTGTAGCTTTTGCTTAGCAGTCCGTCGGCTCTGATACCATGTAAATGTGTTGAACCTGCACATAATAGATATAGCTAGATCTATTCTGTGCAAGTTCAACACATTTACACATACGATGGTTGGGCGTGTGGATTATATATAGGCTAGGTCGAGAAGTTGAACCCCACCCGAATCCATAGATTCCTGAGGAAATTAATTAACTTATTTAAAGTGATCCCTGTTTGTTTTAACAAATTGTGTGGTTGGCACAATGGTCAGAGCATATATTTAAGTCATTGGTATATTCCCATGGAGGTCGGGGGTTCAAACCTCCCGGGCTCTGTTTTTTAGGCATATATTTACAATTATAACTTTAAATACATTAAATTCCAATGGAATATTCGATGATATAGTTAGCCCAATTGGTTGTAGCATATGGTTTAAGTCATTGGCCAGGTGCGAGGAGGTTGTAGGTTCAATTCCCTTCGACCCCAATAAAATTTTGGATACTCTTAGCCAATATTGGCCAATCGAAGAGTGCCACGTGGCATCTTCTGGTTGGTCCACCTGTTGTACAATCAACACCACGTCAGCACACCGTAAACTTACATGCATCAGTTTCCACCTATCAATGCCATGTCATCATTGTACTTCCACCTGTCACCTTCCATGTCACTGTACATAATGCCACATGTCACCCTTTCAGTGGTTCCACATGGACCATACAGATGCCACATGACAAATTTGTATTGGTCCAACTGGGTGTCGAAAATGCCAAAACTGAGTGACATGCAGCGACCTCTTGTGCTGCTACGTCAGGATGATGATGTCATCATGGTGTCACCATGTGCCCTGTTAGATGTATGGATGGCCATGTGGCAGCTTGTGGGCCTGTCATGTGTCCCGCCCTGTTTGAATTTTTTCCTATTGGTCAAAATCTTCAGAACATCATAACTTCTTCATATGATGTTCGTTTGAGGCGATTTATGCATTGTTGGAAAGCTCTCGTCAAGCTCTTCGCAATGAAGTCATTTTCATTAGCATTTGATATGATCAATTTTTTAGCGTTCCAGATCCTCCTTGATCACCCATGAACGATCTCACCTCTGAGACATTCTTTGGTGTCGACCATCCTTTAATGGATTCTATCTTGTCAGGGTCCACTGCTATCCCTTCCTCTAAAATAATATGGCCCAGATAATCTATCTATCTCTGATAAAATAACCACTTGCTCAACTTTGCATATAATTGATGTTCCCTCAATACTTGTAGCACCATCCTCAAGTGTTTCTCATGATCTTCTGCAAACTTAGAGTAGATAAGTATGTCATCTATGAAGACAATGGAGAACCTATCCAAGTATATTATGAAAATTCCATTCATCAAACACATAAAGAAAATTGGTGCATTTGACAACCCAAATGGCACCATTGTAAACTCATAATGGCCATACCTTTTCTAAATGTTGTCTTGCTGACATCTTCTTCTTTAATTATCACCTGATGATAGCTGACCTGAGGTCAATATTGGAGAATATGTTTGAATCTTTCAGTTGATCAAAAATATCATCTATCCTTGGAAAATGATACTTGTTCTTCTCGGTCACCTTATTCAGCTATTGGAAATCAATGCACAACCTCAAGGTTTAATCCTTCATCTTAACAAAAAACGTTGGGGCACCCCAAGGTGACACACTTGGGTGTGTATACCCTTTCTTCAAAAGCTATTCAAGTTGCATCTGCAATTCTTTAAACTTTGGTGTGCTCATCCTATAAGGAGTCTTGGACACTGGGGCATCTCCATGCATCAAATTAATGGATAAATCTATATATCTCTTTGGTGGAAACCCCAATATCTCTCTAAATACATCCTCATAATCTTTCAAGACTAGGTGATTTTCAATACTTGGGACTTTATGCTTAGGTTCCTATTCCATACGATTTGCATAAATTTGACATCCTTTTCCTGAAACTTCTTTTAAACCACAAGACTAAAATTTCTCTGATAGATACTACCCTTGGAATACCCTAAATTGTTCTCAAGTTCCCTTCCTCATCCAAACAAGTGAGTGCCTTGTTGTAACAATCTAGGACAACATGATTCTTATCCAACCAATCCATACTAATTAGGAAATCATATGAACTCAAAGGTATGATATTCAAATCTACCTTTGTGTTCAATCCATTCATGTCCATTGGAAAATCCTTAACCAACTCACTGGTTCTTCTTTTATCTCATGTAGCTAACTGAACTAGCCAAGGTTTTCCATGCTTGCTTCTTTGCAAGTGAAATATTTCCACTAAATTAGGATCTATGTAACTATGACTAGCTCCAGAATCAATCAAAATGGCTATAGTTTGATCATTGATCTTACCTTCCAATTCAATCATATGAGATTGAAATTTAGCTTGCTTGTTTTCCAAGGCTGCATAGATCATTGGCATGCTCCTGCCCATATCTTCAACTATGTTAGCCTGTTGAATGTTGTGCATAGTCCTCTTATCTCCTCCGCGAGGAAAATCTATGTACATATGATATCCCTCACAACCCCAACATTTTATAGGTTGTTGCCTTGGCCTTTTCCCCAATGATTCTGTCATTCTGGGTTCATTTTGAGCTGGTTTTCCTCGAGAACTATTTATGAAGAATGGTGGATTGTACGCTTTCTTTCTTTTCTGCATCTTACCTTTATTCTTGTCAACTCAATCTCTCTGAAAGGTTGATCCTCCTCTATGTTGATCATAAAGGAACTTGGATCCCCTTATTTCTTCCTCCAATGTCTTCGGATCATCATACTGTAGCTTACCACCGTAGATTGAAGGTAGCCCACTCATGAATCTGTGAATCTTGACTTGATCATCCTTGATGAAGTCAACACAACTAAAAAAACTCTAAGAATCTTCTCTTGTACTCATCCATGGTCATGCTCCCAAGATTCACTTCAAATAATCCCTTCATCTTCTTGTCATAATAACGCTTGGACAAGTATGTATTCTAAAAAGACTTTCTCAATTGCTTCCAAGTGATCTTCTTCTCATCAATGTGTTGGACTTGCATGAGTTGGTCCCACCACATTTATGCTTTTCATTTTAGTTGGTAAATTATAATTCTATATTCTGCTTGTGAGGAATAATTATGCAGTTGGAAGTATTTCCTCATTTCCAACATCGAAGCCTCTACATATTCATCTTTCTTATGCTCACCATCAAAAGTAGGAGGCTTAATCTTCTTGAACTCTCCATGCAATTCATCTACCCCATACATTCTTCTATGATGCTAGGACAGACTTGGGCTGCTTTATGATTTTGAAAATTCATGAGCTCTAGTAGTTGAGTGCCCCGGTGAATGATGATGATGATGATGTCTAATAACACTTCTATAGTGCCTGACACTTTTAACGTCTTCTCTTCCGGCATGAGGCCTGTGCTCTTCTTCTTTCCTTGAATACGATTCTTTATCCATCCTCCTCTACAACATGTTCAAAATTTGTAACAATTGAGTAATTATGTTGTTCTGCTCCTCCTGAACTCTCATAATTCTCTCATTGTCTGCTCTGTAGCTCCACACATCTCTTTGCAGGCTTCTCACTGTCTCCACTAAATCTACATTTCTAGCTTTTCCTTCTCTATGGCCATTTGACTTAGTTTTTACATTGCCCAAGATGATATGCAACCCCCCGACTTCATCATCATGACTGTAGATTCTCTGTGCATCCTATGTGTCTCTAGTCTCTCTTCTAATTACGATCCATTCTATTTGTGCCCTTAATTTTGCAAAATGTGCATGTAATAAGATTTGTTAGACAAAACAATAATTTTATAAATTATGCACAATTCTACCCTTTAAGTGCGTCATAAATCTTGTTTTTGATTGCTTGTGAACTTTGTTTCTCAATTCACATTTCAGGTGAATATTTGGATTCTTCTATCCAAGATATTTCCAATGACTACTTTCTTCCTCGTGTTTGAGTTCTGAGCAGAAATTTTTGGTCTTCTGGATATTGCCAATTCCCCCTTTTGTGCACTTTGAATCTAGTCTACTTAATTCCAAACACCAACTCCTTTAGAATTTTGACAGAAGCTGAATTGGTTTTCTTCATGCCTATATTTTGAGCAATCTGTCCAATTTTCACCTTCATCTGGGCATCCAGGCTACTAGTTACAACCTATTGAAGTTTTTATGTTTTCCCCTTTTAGTACTGAATTCTACATGAATATTCTCTTCCATATTGCAACAATTCAGGCACCCAGATTTCAATTATGTCTCCATATATGTCTTCTATGGTCCATGAGATTTCCATAGAATTTTCTCATGCCCCAAAATGACTTATGAGTAGGGAGTTATGCCTTTTAGAAGTAATCTGTTTAGGTTGTAACTTCCTCATAAAAGCTTTGTTTTGCTCCCGAATAGCTCGTTGGAAAGCTTTGTTTTTCTTACGATTGATTACCACGGTGCCACCAGCCTTCCACTGTGGTATGCCATGTCACTTCCATATGGCCTGGATGGTACGAAAAAATTCCGAATTTTCCAAAAATTTTCAAAATTCATAATTTCAAAATTTCCACCATGGCCGCCTTGAAACTATGAAATTAAGCTTCTAATGGCCAATTTCAGCCCTATGCATGTCGATTTGACCTCTGCACCTAAAATTTGACATTTCCACGTTGGATTCCTAATGAAATTCACTATAGTAATTGGGGCTTTTTCCCAATTTCACAATGGTTTCTATGTAATGTCCCAAAATCCAACCAATTACAGGCCTGAAAATGCTCAAACAGAGGTTAAAATTGGGAATTTTAACCCATGATCTCAATTTCCTCAATTTTTTCCCCCAATTTCACTAGAGTAATTTTGACAAATAAATTGAAGACATCCTTCGAGCTTAATTATGCAAATTCGTCTTCTATGTGTTGAGTCTGGCCCATGCAGGCTCAATGTTGAACTCGAGGCTCTGATACCAAACTCTAAAGTACCCAAGACCCCACCTGGGAAACATCACTAAAACCTAACTCTGTCATGCACTGAATTTTTGAATTTCTCGCCAATTCAATCCATTAATTATTTGATACCAATAAGTCATTAATATGCCCTGCATATGAACTCAATTATACAGTTTTGATAGCATATAACACATGCATAAATATGTACAATTAAACCACAACTGAGTTAACATAATTAAACACATAGAAAAAATTATAAACACATAAAATAACACTTGTATTTTAATAAAAGTTCACCAACTAGCTGCAAACCTCAAACGTTCCTCCCAACCATAGACTTTGTTGTTCATTCACTCTCAATAACAAGTCACCCCCAAGCTAGGGCTATGAATCCACCAGGGAAAAGGATACCTAATCCAACTAAGGTCCAACACCACACAAACTCAGGGCAAGGCCAATGGCACCAACTCTAGCAATAGTTCCACCTCACAACCTCTCATTCTCCACAACCAGTCCCACCCAAGAAAGTGTACCATTTCACTGCTCCACATTCCTTCAACTGTCCCACTTCCCTTCCAGGGCTTCAACAATAGGCCAACTAGGAATTCTCATAGCTCTATGGCACTTGGAACACAAGGCTGCTCAAAGAGTTACAACACCCACTAGGCTAGCATAGAGGAAAACCTATTCTCAACAATTCTCTCACCCAAAGAGAATGCTCCACAGGTCTGACATCCTGCTTCTTCTACCCAAACCCCCAAGGATTTACAAGGTAACAACAACTTCATAGGTTCCACTCTCTAGGCAATAGTACAGATGATGGAATGCAATGAATGACCCTTAATTGCACTAAAACCCAACACTATATATGCATGTGCCCTTTTTTACACTTGGCACTCAAGGAGCTACTTTGTCCCCCACTTTTTAATTCATTCATCCACTTAATAAATTAGGATAAAATTATAGGAAAAGACTTAGGACTTAAGAATAATATGATTTTATTCCTTGGCTTAAGCCCCCTTGAATTATCCCCTTTTCCTCTCAAGTCCTAGTCCCCTTTCCTTCTCGTGGATTCCTATCCCTCCATACTCTTTTGTCTGACTTGGTCTGCAATAATGATGTATTTTATTAATATCTCCAAGTGATTAAATTTTCATTTGTCAGGCTCACTAGCATTTCAACACATAGGCTTCCTATGCTAATCACATATCAACTCTAGCCCAAACATCCTGACTCACCAGCCTATAAAATGTATGTACACTTACAACTTGGGGTTTATCCCGAGGGTATTACATTTCAGACATTGTAACCCCCAAAAATGTCATTTAATTCCTAAAATGGTTTCAGAAGGTTCTAGACCCCAATTTTCCAAATTGGGACCTGCCATTAAAATGGGCCCTGCAAGCCAATTCCTCCAAATTTTCCACCCAAAGAGTACCAAGATAGATGACAAATTATATAATGATCCAAACCAAATCATTGTGCATCAAAAGAGGTAAAGTATTCCATCCAAATATGTAGGTCTTACCTTTGTTTCCCCAGAAGCATTTGTGTAGTAGTTCATGATCCATTTGAATATTCTATCTATTAGTACATAAATCTCTTGCTAGGATATTTAGACACTCAAGAAATGGGTAAGATAAACTTGGTTCAATGTGTCGTCAGATTAAAGTGTGTTTCCTTAGTATGCATTTGTAATCCGAAAGTTACGATATGTTCCTGACATAGAGTGGTTCGACAACTCATATTCTCCTAGATCTTAACGACTACATTGATCTGTGTCTTAACACTCGATTGGTCCATGATATCTAATTAAAGAGCATGGAGGTTCATCTGTAAATGATCGATTATGAGAAACTCTTCATAATATATTTTCTTTTGCATTAATAAATTGCCTCAAGTGGCCACGTTGGTTGGGGTTGTGGATGTTACCCCATAAGGGTTTTACCATGTAAAAACATTGATGTGTTGATGCTTGATCTTGTCGTGTGAGGGGCTACTGAAGGTTTTTGTCCTCTATTAGAATACCTGTGTTTTCTAACACCTCCCGTAATAAAATTATCATCTACAAACTAAGAATGGTTTATTGACTTGATCCCTTTGGCAATGATGATTCCTTATAATTTTCCTTCCAAACTTTCTCATTCCAATCTTATGCCAAGAGAATTAGCCAGTATAGTAATGGAAATAGAGGACACCCTTGACAGAGTCCTCTTTTTCTTTGAAAAAATCTTGTGGACCTACCATTAACAAGAGGGGCGATCCAATGACTGTTGACACATTCCCTTATCCAATCTATTACATGCACAAAAAATATGAATTTGGACAAAACATTAAAAAAAAGGAGTGTCTGATATTTTCAAAAGCGTAGACAAATCCATTTTTATGATTATACCTCTTTCACCATTTCTCTGACTAGAGTGATTTGCCTCTTAGACAAGAAGAAAATTGTTAGCTTGACTTGCTTTTTTTTTCCATGAATCCCCCTTGATTTTCTAAAATGATATTAGGTAAGGTCTTCCTTATCTTGTTGGATAAAATCTTGGTCAAGATTTTGTAGGTAGAATTTTAGAGTGATATAGGCCTTAATCGAGAGAAGGACATAAGTCTAGTTTCTTTGGGAATCATATATATAAATGTTTGTAGCACCTCCTATTTTTGGTTTACCTCGACATACAAGATAAGAAATGTTTTATAATATACAAGCATGCCCCCAAAAAATTAATAGAGAATCTATCGTGGCTTGGTTCTTTGTCAGGTCCTAATCCTGAAATATCCTGAACAACCTCCTCCTCATATATCTCTTTTCCATGGTCACAATTTTTAACCTCGCTTACAAGACATGGAACATCTTTGAGCATTTCTTCTACAAGAATCAGATCAACTTCATCCTCAATTGTGTTAGACCCTTGAAATGAAGAAAAGCCTCCTCTTTGATCGAGTCAAAGTGTGTCAATATCTCCCCATCTGCCTTGAGTATTTCCTTGACATTATTCTTAGTTGCTTGGCCTTAAGCTTGTTTATGGGAAAAGTGGTGTTTTTATCACAATAATAAAGCCACAATCTTCTTAATTTTATATGTAGTGCTCCTCCTATTTTCCACGGGCCTAATGATATTTTCTACTTAATTCCTTCTCCTCTAGAATGATTTTATAAGAGATTTCATTATCTTCCATGGACATCTGTAATCTTCCCAACTACTCCTAAATTTCTAATTTTTCTTTGTTGGGGGGCCAATATGAGGTTTTCTTCTAGGATTTTAACTCAGATTTAACTGATCTTAGCTCTGGTTCCCATACAAAGGAGGGTTAACCTTGGATCCTTGTTCAACAAGTTCTTTGAATTATTTCTAAAGCTAATTCCACTTGAAGACAAAGAGGGTTGAAACAAAAGGGTACGAGCCTGATGTTTTCAAAGGCTTGGAAAACAAGTGAAATAGGTGTATGGTCAGATGCCACTCAAGGAAAAATGTGGGAGGAAATGGATGTATTCTCAAGAAGGAAATCACTATGAACTAAAAAATGATCCAATTAAGTAGATATATGTCTAGGACCTGTTACTCCCTCTCACTAGGAGTAACTATGGAGATCATGTCTCGAGGTCCACAAGAAGCAGACATGGAGTGATGAGAGCTAGATTGAATAACATATCTTCGCAGGGCCCCTCCTATTCATTGATGCGCCATCATACATCACCAACAACAGAGAACCATCCATCACACCGAATTGGCCCTAGAGGATAACATGTCTTGCTTCAAGAGGTAATAAGTCTAGTATCGTGGTAAGTGTCACCCTAATAATTGCAATATTTTGAACATGTTGCAAATAATTCTTTCTTGATTATAGAACGTTTGCTTGGAAATTATACTCCTTACCTTATTTAACCTTGGTGGGTGTCATTTCGTCCTAGTAAGTTGGTCACCCTTGGGGATATGGTGCTATTGGGGCGTTCCTTGAAGAGTCATTGTCCATTCCCAATCATACTTATCACCTTCCATTCTTTGTCCATTTTGTTTCCTCATCTTTTGGGATTTTCGAGTGCACTGACCTAAGAAGGGATTATACCTCATTTCATGGGAAGAAGGGGCTAAAGGCCCAAAGGGGATGTAGTTGACAAAAGATAAAATCCAAAATTATAACCTTCTATATGCTGGCCGAAAGAGGTCTTGAGAACAATGAAATGTTTCTCGTAAAAACTCAAAGACCTGCAAGATTTTCATATTATATAGATGTTGCACTTGTTGAGGGATATGCACAAGTGTGTTACAACCATTGATTTACCCCTATGTCACTTTGTGTACCTATCCCTTCAAGTGACATTATGGTACTACCTCCGAAGTCTTATGTCACCCATTTGGAGTACCCAATTGTTTTGGACTTTAATTAATTAATGGAAAATAAATGGGCTTGGAAAAAGGATGCGTTGAAAAYGAAGGTGCAACACACCCTCTACAAAGGCACCCATAAATGAGACACTATGAACCCTTGTATGTTACGAACCCCATGCCCAAAAGTCTTACCCCCATCTACTTCATCTTAATTACATGACTATATAGGTTTTCTCCAGAAAACACCTTAGAATTGGGGATCGACTRACCCAATAGGATGCCTTGGCACCCCTCCCACARCTAAATTTGACAAATTGTATAACGTCTTTGAGCATTTGTTTAGTTTGAAAAGGGGGGTTTGATGCACATGTTCAGGTGGTTTGATTATTAKATGTGTCTTACTTGGCATGATCCCATGACTTATGGACCCTTGGAGGGTGAATTTGTTTGTTTTTGTAGGGCCTTGTCCAGTGGATATGTACTCGTGAGGAGATGACTTGTTCGGACCTTCATGAGGGCATTAGAGCCCAAGGATGGATGCATAGCCCCACGTCCGGGGTAGGATCGTGATGAATTGATTGTACAATGAAGAAGGGGGTCGTTTCCTTTGGAGGCACTCTGACATGCCTAGATGAAGAGTTCTCAGCTCCTCCCACCTGAACGTTAGCCTTTGTAGGCCTTAGACGTCACCCTAGTATCCCATGACGTCACCTAGGGACATGGTTTGATATTTGGATGGCATTGATGAAGTTTTGACACGTGTGGGAATGACTTAGGGCCTTTAGAGGCCTAGCACTACATTTTCCTTAACCAACGTCCCACCTATGGAGGTCAACGTCACCCTAGAAGGGCATGATGTCACCCTTTTAAGGGTCATTTTGTAAAAATTGAATTTATTTTTAATTTTAATGAGCAAATTGAGAAGTAGGCTTATAATTGTGACATGACATAACTTTTGGATAATAAGGCCAGGATTTCCCATATAAATATGGTTGACCTAATTCATTTTTTACATAACTCTCCTTACTTGGAGAGATGACTGAAATTTGTGCCCTTTTTAGGGGTTATTGGCTGAAATTTTGATGTGCACCTTCTTGGAGACTTGTTGTGGATGCTTCTTAGATCATTCTTGGTGAAATTTTTGGCAATCGAGGGATTTGATGCTAGATTATTCTTGGTGAAATTTTTGGCAATCGAGGGATTTGATGCTAGATTATTCTTGGTGAAGTAAGTAAATCTGCAATTTTCATATCATGTTAAATGTCTATGGTGTGTTTTACTTGTTCATGTTGAAGATTATGAAATTGCTTTCTTGAAACCATAGGAGTAAGAAACATAAGGTATTTCTTTCTTGCTCTTTGTTTGCAAAGTTTTGCTAAAAAATATATTGTCTAGACAAGCTTCTAAAGCCCTAAAGTGATAGCATTTTATAAGCATTGTTTTAGTTTTTGTTGCATAAATATATTTCAATAGTTCAAGGAGATAAGATTACACTAGGGCCTTAAAGTGCTACGCCTTAGTGGAATCCTCCTTCAAAGATTTGAATTCTTGAGGCCTTGAAGTGCCAACACCTCTAGCATTCATCTCTTGTCCCTTTGACAAGTATAATAATTTGTTTTTCTCCAAGTTATTGTGCTGATATGATTGACTCCATAAGCCCTAAAAGGAAAGTTTATTACATCTCTCTTGTTGAAGCATTGATGAAACACTCAAACATTACTCTCTTGGGCTTGTACCAAGTATCTCTAACCCTAACTCAGGCTAGATTACTAATCTACTTGCTGATGTTACAAAACATTTTTACAGCCATACTAACTGCTGCAATTTTATGCATAACTAACTTGAAATGCTAGCTAAGACACTCATAAATCTGCTATAACAAGTGTTAATCATTCTACCTAATTAATGCTAAGTTCTCACTATCTTTTCAAGTATTTCTGAAGTGTTTTTCTTGCAACTGTTACAAATTATCATTTGTTGTTGTAAAATTTATTATTGCTGTGATTTTACATCAGCTAGCATATCTTTGCATTGTCTATGGTCTATTGAGGTCCTGTTATCATAATTTTACTTATAAATCTCTATATACATGCTATATTGTCTTGTTTTGGGCAGGTACACAAGTTATTTTCCATTTGCCTCATCTTTTTTAGAAATAGAATTTGTGACATTATTGACCTGGGTGACCAGTGAGAGGGGGGTGTAATCTTAACCTTATCTTTATCTTACCCATCCCTTTAGGTCACCGGGGATGCTGCCCCTAGGGTAGACCTTGCTTATCCCTAAAAGTGGGGATTTCCTATTAAGGTGACAATGATAGGTTATCCTGTTTGTTATGCCAATTTCCCATACTTGTCTCGTGCTTTGGACAAGTACAAATTGCACAATAACAGGACCCACCCTGTGATTGGTCCATGCATATTTTCCTTTCTTGGGAACAATATCCATGAGGTGCCATTCAATACTCAAATATTTCATTTTCCCCCTGAATTGATTGTGATGGAGCCACCTGTCTTATTCTTTTGTGAGATTACAGCATTGGAGTCACCAACAACAAACTGCTTTGATCCATGCCCTACTCTTTCATATCTAATAAGGTTTTCTAGAATTCCATTTTCTCTACATAATGTGTATGAGTTTATACATTGAAGACTTTGAATTGTTTTCATGACTCTTTATTCACCACTATAACTATTAGTCAACGCTGAGTGGAATGATGGGTTATGACATAATTGTTTTTTTTGGTCCAATAAAGTGCTCAAGCCCCTAGATGCTCATGTAGATTTTAACCTTGTACAATAAATTACTGCAAATAGATTCTTAATAAAAACAAAAAAGATACAATGGAACACACACACAATACATAGAGATTTTACTCGGGAAATCCAAACCAGGAAAACCAACAACTTGTTTAGAACGACACCTCTAATCTTCTACTCATAATATTCATTGTTTACAATATATATATATATATATATATATATATTATCCCTCAACATCTAAAACCCCTAATCCATTGACCTGGATTAGTCAACAACCCTAATTCCTTAACCAGAATTAGAAAACCATTGATGAAGAATATAACATATACCCAACATTCTCCCACTTGTTGTTTTCTTTGCATACAAGGGGTTACAAGGTTACCAGTCAACAATCTAGGGCAGCAATGCCTATAGAACTTCTACACCAAGAATTTTTTTTAGTGCTCATAGATTTTTTTAATGAATCTGCAACATTCTTCAAAGTGTCCACCTTCATCAAAAACACCTTATTTCTTCAACCATGTATCTCACAAAGTGATATTGAACATCAACATGCTTTGCCATTGAATGATAAGTTAAGTTATTTGCCAGGAAGATTGCACTCTGACTGTCACAATCTATCCTTACAACTTGTTGTACCAACCCAATACCTGAACACAATCTATGCAACCATACTACTTCCTTTATTTCATGATTGGCTACCATGTATTTAACTTTTGTAGTGCAGAGTGCCACTATAGATTGTCTTTTGCTCATCCAATTGATTGCTCCTCCAAAAGGGTTAAACACATACTCAGTTGTATATCTTTTTTGATTCAAATCTTCAGCCCAGTCTACATCAACAAATCCATGTATGTCCAACACTCTGTCCAATCTTGGTATTCCTTGGTAGCACAATCTATAACTAGTAGTGCCACACAAATACTTGAAAAATCTCTTTACTGCTATCCAATACTCCTTCCCTAGTTTTTACATATACCTGCTCAAAACTCCCACTGCATGTGCAATGCTGGGTCTAGTACAAACCATTGCATACATCAAACTTCCAACCGCACTAGCATATGGAACACGATACATGTCCTCTTCCTCTTCCTGTGTCTTGGGACATTGATCCATAGATAACTTTACACCTATAGGAATAGGGACCCTGACCAACTTACATTCCTACATATTAAACCTTTGGGACATTGATCCATAGATAACTTTACACCTATAGGAATAGGGACCCTGACCGACTTACATTCCTACATATTAAACCTCTGCAATATTATCTCGATATATTTCCTCTGATTTAACCAGAGTTTCTTGTTTGCCCGATCTCTTTTAATTTCCATGCCCAAAATGAAATTCACAACACCAAGATCCTTCATGTAAAACTTGGAGAATAGCTAAGTTTTCACATCCTAGATAATGTCCTTGTTGTTTCCTAGCAACACCACATCATGAACATACAAGACCAAATAAATAAGATGATCGCCGATTGATTTGAGATACACAGTGATCCACTTTGCTCCTTGTGAAGACAAGTCCCAACATATAAGTATCAAATTTTTGATACCACATCCTTGGTGATTTCTTTAACCCATACATGGACTTTTCTAAATTCATACCAACTCTTTCTTTTCCTTCATAGCAAATCCTTTTGGTTGCTTCATTTTGATTTCTTCTTCCTGATCCCCATGTAGGAATGTTGTCTTCACATCCATCTATTCTACTTCAAAATAAAAACCAACAACAATAGATAAAACAAATCTAATTGAAGTTAACTTGGAAACAAGAGAAAAGATCTCACCAAAGTCAATTCCCTCTACTTAGGAATAACCTTTTTCTACTAACCGAGCTTCGTATTTCTCCACTTTTCCTTTTGCATTCAAATTCTTCTTAAACACCCATTTTCTGCCAATGGGCTCTCTTCTAGTTAGCAACTCCACTAGATCCCAAGTCTCATTCTTGTCTAATGCTGCCATTTCTTCAACCATGGCCTTTTTCCAAAGTTTTCCATCCTTTGAATCCACTTCATCCCTAACAGTTCTAAGATCATCATCAATAATAGACCGAACAAAATTTGAACATAAATCGAGTGGAGTATACCTTTCTAGTTGCCTTCTTTCCCAAATCGATCTCCTCAAAATTGGTGTATGAGGCTCTTCTTCTTCTTATTCCTATTCTTCTATAGAGTCTACTCATTATCCTTCAATTCAAACTATGTTTTCTTTGGTTCTTCTTCCTTTTGTAGGGATTCTTGTTTGAAAACATCTTTGATTTCTCTAAATACCACATCTCGGCTATACACTACCTTCTTATTTTTTGGGTTCCAAATCTTATAACCTTTCAGACAATCTTTATGTTGATGATTGTAGCTATGTGAGACATTCTCCAGCTTACAAACCTGTGAGGTGTGGATCATTGCAGCTATGTGAAGTCTTTCTCTCAGCTTACAAGCTTGAGAGAAAGACCCTAAGAAAGGTACGTGGTTCCTGCCTGAGACATAGCTGGGAACGTAGAGATGACCTCATCCATTCATAGAGTTGAGAAGAACTAAAGATGATTATCCAGTGGAAAAGCGATTTGTTGAGTTAGGACGTGCCTGTGGCTGAGCACAAGGTGAATGTGTGAAATCCCAAAGTGATGGGTGCATCGTCATGAGGACATAAATGAAGATGATGTATTAGCCTCCTCTGAGTAGCAGAGTTGACAAGAAGACTCCAGATGATTCTCCTGTCGGTGGCAGTGGGAAAGAAAATCTGTAGAGTGGATGAGCACAGGTGAACGTGTGAAGACCTGGTTCTTCTATGTAATGTAGTGAATCAGAGCTATGACATCCCTATGGATGTGCCCCTAGTGGATGAGCACCAGTGGGTGTATCAGATCCTTTGCTATGTACTGTTCAAGAGTCAAACCTACCTGTAACCCTAATTGTTATGTAAAGGGTACAGGTCGGCCCCACCTTAACAATAAATGTAAAACATAATTAATAATAATAATAATAATAATAATAAATTATATAGTGACTTAGAGAGGTTGACCATGTTCAGCCAATAGACGCCTTTGTTGATTGGACAAGTCTAATATAAGTAAGGAATGATTCCCCATTGTGGAATCATATCTTCCTTGTGAGTTTGGAAATTTCAAAAAACACATCTACTTGGGAAAAGGTGCACACCTCTCTTGGGTGCTAGTCTTCTAGGATTTGAAGCACCCTCTTATGTGCTAAGTTTTATCTTGGTGGAGGTCCTTCTCTTGAAGAATATAGCAAAGGATTTGGCTGGGTTTTCTTCCCTTGTTGAGAAGGGTTTCCTAGGATACTTCTTGTGTTCTTGTGCATGGTATTTCTTCTCGTGATCTTGGTTGCTGTAACATTATTGTTTATGGTTAAGTGAAATGCTGAAATGAAATGAACCTCATGCTTAACCTAGTTTATGAAAAAATCAACATGGTATCAGAGCATAGGTCTTGAAGAATCCATTGCACAAGCTACAAACTTTTATCATCCATCTCTCCTCTTTTGCAGAACCGTACGACCCTCCCAGGGTTTCCAGAAAATCCGTACGACCTCCTTCTCAGTGGTGATTCAGCCCTTAATACTTGGACGTTGGGGATACTTTTGGAATAAAAGAGTACAACCTCTTCCAGCGCATCTCCAGAGACTCTTAGAGTGACATTCCGAGCATTTTGAATTTTTGGCCCTAGGGTTTCTAGGGTTTCACAAATTTCTGCAGAAATTTCAGAATTAGGGTTTCTGCAAACTCATTGAAAGAGCTCTTCAACTCACCAGTGTTCTCCTATATTTCAAAGGCTTATTGTTGGTAGTCATAAGTCCAATAAAACCTAAAAGTGATAGCCTAGCCTAGCTGTTAGGTTTTCTAGCTTGACAAAGGGTTATGAAGAATCTAAAACTATGATGAACAAAACTATGATGGAAGACAAGCTTGATGAATCAAGAAAACCTCAAAGTTCTTGAAAGATGAGACTTTAGAGGAAGAATTATTGTGGGTAAAGGGTTTACCAAAGACAACTATCAATGAATGGAAGGAAGATGACGTTGGTACAAGGAATCAAATCACCTACTCAAGCCCTTACATTGAAAGGGCCAACTTCAAAATAACAAATATGACAAAAGGTGACACCGTGACTATCTTCTTCATAAAGATCTCATAAGATAAAGATCAACCAAGAACCATCAGAGAAATCATATCAACATTCTCAGGTATGCACTTGTATATATTATTTGTATCATTGTCATGAGTGAAATTGCAGGAGGAAGAAACCTTTGCTGAAGTCATGGATCCAGAGGGATCTTAGTGCATTTAGAAAAAAAAAACAAAGTCAAAGTAAAGACTCCAGGTTTGTTTGTTGAAATTGTCATTCCTCTAACCTATATTTCTAAAAGTTTGCTACATTACAAATAAGGTGTTGTAGCTGTGACAATATTCCTTAAATTGTTTTGATTCGAGAGATGTACTCATTATTCTCCTTTAGGAGATATTCTTGTGCTGGTTTTTTTGTCTTCGTGTTCTAGATAAGTTAAACAAGAAAATAATATGTTTATCCTTCAGAGGGAGTCACTTGAATCAAAAGGAGCCGAAACCATTTAAGAAAGAAGAAGAATAGAACTATCATTGAGACAACCAATGCTACAAAGCATGATCAGAATCCTTCTCGGATTCCATGGGAAGAAGCATGCATGACACTGTATATGTGCAGAACAAGAGTCTTCACCAAACTTTGAAAAACATAACTCCCGAAGAAGTCTTCACTGAAATGAAGCTTGAGATTGAACACTTCAGTTTATTTGGGTACCCAATGTATTTTCATGTACCCAAAGAGAATAAGTCCAAGGTAAATCCTTTAGAAATAAAGGATACAATGAATCTTCAAAGACATCCCTAGTCAGAGACAGATTGAGACAAGTAGAGACATTGTCCTTGAAGAAGAGACATTTTTTCAAAGACCCAGAGAATCTCAGATGGAGATTGATAGTGAGACAATACCTTCTCCCCCTTCACAAATTCAGAGGGAGACAAAAATTACTCCAGGTTATCCAGTTTCTATAGTTGATATGTTCAGAGATATTGCAGTAGGGCATAAAATGCCTACCTAGACACACTCTGCAAGAGGCATAGAAGCATACAAGCCTCTCAAGGCACATTCCGATAAAACAAAAGATATTTTCGAGCTATCCTTCAGTCATGAGCCACTTCATTGATGCTGAGACTCCTTGTCTTAGAGAAGCAACAAGAGAACCAGTATGGAAAAATGCCATAACAAAAGAATACCGATATATATTAAAAGAATGATGCATAAGATATTATTCAGGGACCAGAAAGGGAAGTCTGTGGTAAAGCATGCAGCTGATGAAAGTGTCAAGAAATACAAAACAAGATCTATAGCTAGAGGTTTCTCACAAACAAAGGGAGTTGTTTATGATGAGACACTTGATCCAGTGAACCAGATACACTTCCATCCATGAGTTGGAAACTATATCAGATAGATAGATTCCTGATAAGTTTGGATTTCAACAAGAGTGTTGCTGATCCAAACCTATATCATTACAATGTTGGCGACACGAGCCTGATCCTGATGACTTATTCAAAAAGAATTGTTGTTACAAGTAATCATTGATTTCTAAATTCGAGATGAAGAACCTAAGTATGATGCACCACTTCTTGGGAAAAGAAGTATGACAGATGACCGATAAGATTTTCTCGAGTCAAGGAAAAATATACAGTGAAAATATTAAAGAAGTTCAATATGACATAATGTAAAATCCACCGTGATGGATTTAAAGAAGAAGATTGTTGATGATTCAGACAAGACTGATCCACAGCTGATTGGATCACTAATGTATCTGGTGAACACCAGACTTGATTCATGCCTTGGATCACTAATGTATCTGGTCAACACCGAGACAGACTCAGTAGACAAACAACAAAACATTTATTGAGATATATATGAGGCACAGTTGGATATGGCCTAAGATATGCCTCTAGTATAAACTTGAGTTTGCAGGATATGCCGTTTCAGATTGAGCAGAAAGTACAGTGAACCGGAAAATCACATCCGACTGATGTTCTATCGTGAATTTTTCCATGGTTTCCTAATATAGTAGGAAAAAAAAATCTATAGCCTTGTGTACCACAAAGGCAGAGTATATAAGCATCAAGTGTGCGAAGCAATGTGGCTTCACAAGCTTCTGACATATTTACTTGACCATGAGATGGATCCTATGATGATAACCAAGAGTCGTGAGTAAAACTCCTTGAGAACCCAGTGTTTCCTGATGGATCGAAATACGTTGAGATGAAATATCCTTATTTCAGAGATATGATGCAGAGGAAAATCGTACACATGAAGTACCTTCCTACACATGAGAAAATTGTAGATATCTTCACCAACTTGAAGAATGGCTCCCTAGTTGAGAGGGAGTGTCGATAACTCCAGCCAAGACAAAATTAAAAATGCATCCGTGTGAGAATTGACATGATAAAGAATGCCTCCCTAGCTGAGAGGGAGTGTTGATGATTGTAGCTATGTGAGACATTCTCCAACTTACAAACCTGTGAGGTGTGGATCATTGGAGCTATGTGAAGTCTTTCTCGTAGCTTACAAACCTGAGAGAAAGCCCTTAAGAAGGGTACATGGTTCCTGCCTGAGACAGAGTTGGGAACGTAGAGATGACCTCCTCCATTTAGAGAGTTGAGAAGAAATCCAGATGATTATCAAGTGAAAAAGCGATCTGTTGAGTTAGGACATGCCTATGGTTGAGCACAAGGTGAACGTGTGAAATCCCAAAGTGTTGGGTGCATCGTCATGAGAACATAAATGAAGATGATGTATTAGCCTCCTCTGAGCAACAGAGTTGACGAGAAGACTCCAGATGATTCTCCTATCGGTGGTAGTGGGAAAGAAGATCTGTAGAGTGGACATGCTTGTGGATGAGCACATGTGAACGTGTGAAGACCTGGTTCTTCTATGTTATGCAGTGAATCAGAGCTATGAAATCCCTATGGATGTGCCGCTAGTGTATGAGCACTAGTGGGTGTATCATATCCTTTGCTATGTATTGTTCAAGAGTCAGACCTACCTGTAACCCTAATTGTTATGTAAAGGGTACAAGTCGGCCCCACCTTAACAATAAATGTAAAAGATAATTAGTAATAATAATAATAATAATAATAAATTATATAGTGACTTAGAGAGGTCAGCCCTGGTGAGCCAATAGATTCCTTTGTTGATTGGACAAGTCTAATATAAGTAAGGAATGATTCCCCATTGTGGAATCATATCTTCCTTGTGAGTTTGGAAATTTCAGCAAACACATCTACTTGGGAAAAGGTGCACACCTCTCTTGGGCACTAGTCTTATAGGGTTTGAAGAACCCTCTTGTGTGCTAAGGTTTATATTGGTGGAGGTCTTTCTCTTGAAGAATATAGCAAAGGATTTGGCTGGGTTTTCTTCCCTTGTTGAGAAGGGTTTCCTAGGATACTTCTTGTGTTCTTGTGCATGGTGTTTCTTCTTGTGATCTAGGTTGCTGCAAAATTATTGTTTATGGTTAAGTGAAATGCTAAAATGAATTGAACTTCATGCTTACCCTATTTTATGAAAAAATCAACACTTTATACCCAATAAAGATACACTTTTCAATGCTTTTATCTAGCTTACTCTTGTTTTCCTTTGGAACATGGACATAGACATCACAACCAAATACCCTGATATGTGTGAGAGATGGTTTCTTACTAGTCCATACCTTGTGTGGAGTATTGTCATTCAATTTTGATGAGGGTGATTGATTGACCAGGTAATATGAAATACCCACAACCTATGCCCAAAATTCCTGTCCTAATTTGGCACCACTAAGCATGCACCTTGCTTTTTTCATCGTCTTGTTCATCCTTTCTGCAACTCCATTCTGCCAAGGTGTATATGGAGTGGTATTCTACCTTGTTATACTGCACTTTTTACAGAATTCTTCGAATTTATTTCCATAGATCTCTCCACCATTATCCGTCCTCAACACCTTAATTCTTTTCTCTGTTTGATTCTCCACAAGAGCCTTAAACTCTTTAAACCTGTAAAAGAGTTCATATTTATTCATGAAGAAATATATCAATCTATTCCTCGAGAAGTCAGCTATAAATGAGACATAATACACAGATTTTCCCAGTGATGGAACCGACACACGTCCAAACACATCATTCTGCAGTAACTGTAAAATTCACACTGCCCTCGTTGCACCAGAGGGGAATCTTACCTGATTCTACTTCCCATATACACAATATTCACAAAAATAAAAATCCAGAGAGTAGTTACACATACCTTTAACCATAACTTTACCATGTAGTACTCGAAGGCCCTTCTCTCTGATATTTCCTAGTCTTTGATGACACAACATAGTCTTTTCTCTAGAGACTGCAAGAGTTTTTTCTTCTTCAAATACAATCTTAGGAACAAAAAAATTGTTGCACCCATCACTAATAGTGCTCCCCTTCAACTTATATAGAGTTCCAAACCGAACTCCCTTCAGCAACACCATTGCTCCTTGAACCATGCTACATGTTTCTTTCTCAAACACAATTTTTACCCCTGCTTCATCCATTTTGCTTACAAAAATCAAATTTCTAGCCAATCCTGGGACGTGTATTGTTAATATTATGGTAGCTGCGTGAGGTATTTACCTCCATGTGTGAACCTGACAATAATAGAAGACTCTGAGAAGCAAGGGAAACCCTAATGAGTTGGATAATAACCCTAGAAGCCTTGTCAGCTCAAGAGGATAATTTATATTAGGTTATTAGCCTCCAAGAGAAGAAGTCAGACATAAATAATAATAATATATTGAACAGACACATACCTAGAAGGAGAAGTCGACCCCAACAAAACTGGCAGATCCAGTATAAATACAGGGTGCCAGTTCTCATTTGATACATCTTAGAATTGCAGTTTCCCAGTTGGCGCGCACTGCAGTTGCAGTTTGGTGCACAGGTTTGGAGAAGGGTTGCAGGTGCAGTTGCAGTAGCAGCAAGTTCTCAGTATTGGCTTGAATATCTCTTGGCTAGGGTTTGGAATATCTGATCATCTTTTTGTGATGCGCTATCCTTGGGGATTGATGCGCTACTCTTTGTTTGGCTATCTAGCCTAGGGTTTACTTCCGGAGGAATTCTCAGTCAAGGTTAAGGTGCTCGGAGGGAGGCTTCGGCCTATGGTTGGGTGACGAGGGTATCGTCAATGGTAAATCGAGCACACCATCTTCTATTTTCTAGCAGGTTATGCACCCACACCCCTTCAGTCAGCCTAAAACGCTGGAAGGAAACATAGCCGCTAGATATTGAGATTGTTGAGGAACTGCCACTAGGGTTACTAGCAGGAGCAGCTTCCAAAAGCACTGCAACTAGGGTTACTAGCAGAAGCATTTGCAGAAACCCTAAACCTCTTGTCGAGGCACCTTAAGTGACGATATTGACCTAATCTCTGGATAGATCAGTGTGCCCTAGCCTAGTGCATCTCCTGGTACTCTCAGAAGGCCAAGACGTGAAGTTTGAATTTCTAGTCAAATCTAGGGTTTGACCAAGTCAAGCAAGCCATGACGAACTCTATGAAGTCTAAGAACAATCTAGATGGAGCCTCTAACTTCAGAGCATGGAAGACAAGGATTGACCTCATCCTTGCTAAGAATAAAGTGTTGGATATTGTGAAAGGAAAGATCGTGAAGCCAGAGTTTAAAGAAGGAGAAGAGAAGGAACCGCAGAATGTTGCAGCTATGGAGAAGTTCAAAGATGTTGACATCA
>JASDQU010738616.1:110993-135751 GCA_032191745.1 Picea mariana | reverse complement strand
ATCTCCTAGTTATCCCTAGAAATCGGGGATAACAGTTCCCCCTTGTTTCTTGCTGAGAAGCCTTTTACTGCTTTCTCCAGGATCCCTGGGCGAAGCATCTCAAGGTTTTATTTTTAGGCTTTTATCTTTTGCCAGCTTTCTTTTACCTTCTGGGCCTTTAGCCCCTTCTTCCCACAAGGTAAGGTGCAACCCTCAAATGATTGGCCAACCCAATGCTTGAACAAATGAAATGGGGTAGATGAGCGGGAAGTAGGATGAAAAAGTGGTAATATGAAAAGAGTGGACGATGGCTTTTCAGAAACCCCCCCAGTGGCAAACCAAAACCTACGAGCACAGGCTTGCTAGGTCATCCTGTCATTCCCCCCAGACATGGTCTAGTTGACAAGTATAAGATCCAAGCATTCATTAGAAATAAAAGGAATCAAATGCACATATTCAAAGGTTTTGAGGATCAGAGTGACACATACCATGATACCCGAACTCATTACCTCATGGAGCAAGAACCATCTCTGAGACAAGACCAAGCCAATGGTGATGGATGTTGTTGCTGCTGGCAAAGTAGAGGCGCTGAAAGGGAGAAAAGATGGGCCCTCCAGGGCCATTCCTAAGTCGATATGGCTCTCGGTACTCCATGTCTAGGACCTGCGGGCCTCAAGACATAATCTCCTAGTTATCCCTAAAAGTGGTGATAACAAGGAGATATATGATGCCTTAGTCAGATTATACAACTGTGTGAGTGTTTCTAGAAAGATGCTCTTGAGAAACAAGCTTTCAACCATCCATGTGAGTAACACAAATACAATCGTGAGCTACCTTGCCAAGATCACATAGTTTCACTTGGTCGCGATAGGGATTGTTATCACGAGATTTGTACTTGTGCAAAGCCCCCCACAAGATCCCAATCTTGCGTAACAATTGGAGGTATCTACCATTGTCACCTAAGCAGATACTTCCCTCGTTTTAGGGAAGGAAAGAAGTCCAACACAAGGGAGGCTTCCCTGGTAAACTCAAGGGATCAAGTAGCAATATTAGCCAAGCCTATAGCCCCCTATCTTGGTCACTCAATAGGTTAAACTAGGTTTAGGAGAGGTGAAGGGAAGAATTAGTTTGAACGAGGTAATTGGGAAGCCTGTACGACACGATAAGCATTCCAATGCATATAATAGACAATTATCAAGTTATGTTGTTTATCAATCACCTTTAGACACTAGATAACAAGTAAAACCAATTGCTGTTGTAAAATTGCAGCAGTAAACCAGTCTATATCAGATATAAGTATTTTATAACAGCAATAAGAAAAACAACCCAGAAAATTAGCAATTGAGTCTTGGAATTTAGCTTATAACAAGAGGAACAATATCCAATTGCTAAACAAGAATTTTGAGCAAGTTTTGCCACAATATTAAGTAGTATTCAACAATAAATTGCAGCCCTAATGGCTGTAGCATTCACTTTATGACAGCAGCAAGTTATCCAATGAATATACAAAGCGTTGAAGTACAATTAGCATGTCAATGATGTCATATAGCTAATTTAAGTGAGGGTTTTGGGAGTTGTCGAGTATTAAGCATCACAAACAACAAGACTAGTGCTATCTACTTCTTTGGGCAATGGAGTCAAGCAACACTTTGAAAAATGAATTAGATAGTCAAGAAGAATGAAGCTTTGAACCCTAAGGTGCAAGCCCTTATGGACCTTAGGTTCAAACCTACAAGAAAACAATCCCTAGGGTGCAAACCCTTATGGATCCTAGGTGTCGTTTTCTTTCTTCTAGAACATCTAGTTCAAGGATCAAATGGATTAAAGTCAAAACCCTAAGGTGCAAACTCTTATGGACCTTAGGTCTTCGAATTTAGCTAGAGACTAATCCTAGGGTGCAAACCCTTATGGACCTTAGGACTAGGTCTCTAAATGCTTTCACAAACTTGGACAAACAAAAGTAGGAAGGGAAGCAAACCCTTATGGTTCCCTCCTAGGGTTTCACTAGAACAAAGCAACATTCAACAAGTTAAATTATCACATTATACCATGAACAAACATATCAACTTCAAGAAGAACACTTACCTATCCAAGTCGCTATGCAAGGAAAACCCTAGCTTCAACATTTATCCATCCAAAGAAATGAAAAGCATCCACAAAATCCTTACTCCAAAGTGCACACCAGTCTCCAAGAGAGAAAAAGAGGTAGAGCAAACATTTCTAAGAGAGCTCTCTCACAAGTGTGAGGAGTTGTGATGATGAAAATGAGTTTGAGTGCTACCCTTATTTATATAAGGTATCCCTAGCGCTATTTGTCCAAATAATAAAGTAAAATGACAATAATTCATGATACAAGTGGGGCAGACCCCTCAAATAGCCTCTACAAATGATAAATCATGCAAAATAGCCATCATAAGGCCACACATGTGGTGACGTCAAGCCTTCAAAGGGTGAAGGAGGGCCTCCCAAGGCCATATGTCATCGTCCAAGGTGAAAGCAAGGTGGAAGAGTGCCATGTCACATCAAATCATCATGTGGTTTTCAAGTGGAAAGCAAACCCCATCATCTCCATCAAACCCTAGCACATGACATCATCATCAAAAGCCCGACGTCTAAGGCAGAGAGAGGGTGCATCTCATCTTTGCATAGTGTCCAAGCCAAACCAAGTGCACCGTCCTCCATCAAGTGGCTGAGTAAGGTGTGGGTACACTGTCCAAAGTATGGGATTTCTACTCATATGTGTGCCTTCATGACCATATCTGTCAAATGCAATCCCATTTGTACATCGTCCAAGGTCCAAAAGATGTGAGATCCCGTGTTTGAATATGTCAAGCCATCAAATGACTCAATGCTCTGCATCACACGTTCCATATGTTGCAAATAAATGCACAACGTCCTAGGTGAACGCAGGAGACATCCTTCAAGAACCAAGTCAGGTGCATCCAAATCAATCAAAGTTATGGAATCAAGTAAGGCAAATTTCACAAGGTGTAAGAGTCCTTAGATCATATAAAGTAAGTCGTTACTTAACATAGAAGCCACATAAACAATTCACATCAAGTATCCCCTTCAAACCAATATTATCAGAACTGGAAACCAGATCGAACCGGTCGACCCCAAAAATGTGAAACCGGACAGGACCGGAAAAAAACCAAAAATAAAAAAAAAAACGATTGACTAAAAACTACATAAAATATTTAAATTTTGAAAAAAAACATATATTCATGTGCATCAATATGAATCCAAACCATTTATACACAAATATACAAAGATTCTCATTTATAAAGCAAGTAAAAGTGCATCCAAAATAGCACCGAGTATCTTGGCCTTAGTGTCATTTTGTTTGAGCTGATTGGATCAATTATTCTAGCTGCCATCAAGTCTTCATTATTTGCCTATAGCAACATTGTAACCATATTTGGGATCAATACTCGAAAGAAACTTTTTTCACCACAACACTTTCATTCACTCCAAAATTCTTCACAATTAATTTCAATGGGTAACTTAAAACCATTTGACAATGCCTGGACCAATCCTTTGCTCATCATTTTCAAGTGTATCTTTGAAATATGAATGCTTCACAACATTCTCGAAAAGTTCTTTACTCAAGATCATCTTATTTCTCAAGGTATCATTGTCTTCATCTCGCACTTGGTCATATGCACTTATATCAACACAGAGGATTATAGCTCGCACATCCTCAAACATTCCCAGCTACTTACATCCTTCATTCAATCCTTTGGCATTTACTCTGATAAGCTGGTATTTCACAGGTGGTATTGGACAATCAAAGTTTTCATTATAGGGCTCTAACATTGAACTATGATCATCAAGTGAAAATTCTGTAAATGCCAACTCATTACCTTGAGTCACTCCTTCAGCATATAAAATCTCTGACTCTGACAGATCGTATTATTTGATATCTAAACAACCCTTTCCAAGAAGTAACTAACAAAATCAGGGAGGACATGCAGCTTGTTTCTTCTTGCAAATGTATCCTGAATTGCAGGGTCCCTCCACATTTCATCAACTATCGGGGCATACTCACGTGTTGCAGCTAGAAAACGAAAGTATCTAAATTCCCCATAGCCAAAATTTCCAGAGGCCCTAAAAACAATTGAAATATACCCCTTTCACATGAAATCTACGCCTTTCCTAAGAGGTCTGGTTTTACATTTTTGTGGTTGACCAGTCCGGTCTAGTTTCCAGTTCTGATAATATTAGTTTGAAGGGGATACTTGATGTGAATTGTTTATGTGGCTTCTCTATCATAGCACCGAGTATCTTGGCCTTCTCTATCATTGCTCAATCCATCCCATGCATCACTCATCACCATAGCACCCAAAGCTTGTCTCACCTTCAATAGGCACCTAAAGGTGAGGTAATAGCTAGCAAATCTAGTGTTTGCAATCTTAAGTAGCTGCAACCTAGAGTGAGTGTTGCAGAAGTAATTGACCCTTGTATGCCCGGTGATAAATTTCATGAGTTGCATCCCTCTCTTGTACGACTGATTAATCCATCCACATTCTCTATGCTTGACAATATCATGCATCAAAAGGTTCAAGGTGTGCACCAAACATCCAGACCAAAAGATGTGTGGATGAACTCGCTCAATGATTTTACTTGCTCCCTTACAATTTGTTGCATTATCAGTGATTACTTGAATCACATTAGAAGGACCAACATCGTTAATTGTTTTCAAGAGGAGATCTGAAATGTTTTGGGAAGATGCAATAATTGAAGAGGAGTCATGTGTTGCAAGAAACACTGCACCGGCAGCAGAAACACCAAGAACATTGACCAAATGTTGGTTTTTAACATTTGTCCAACCATCTAATACAATGGACACCCCAACGTCTGCCCATTCATCTGTAAACTGTATTAGAGCTCTTTGAATTTTTTCTTTTTCCCTGTCAAGTAACATAGTTCTAGCTTTCTCATAGTTGGGGCTCTTGTATCCTTTGGGGCCTTCGTTGATTGCTTTGACAAGATCGTGCCAATAAGGGGAGCGAAGCACATTGAATGGGATACCACAAGCATAGAGAAACCGGACCACTTTTTCATCCACCTCATCCCTACCTCCAATATCAAGGAAATCTGCTATTGTTCTTCTAGATCCAAAGGTTCCAGA
Organism: Picea mariana; assembly: GCA_032191745.1. NCBI lineage: Eukaryota > Viridiplantae > Streptophyta > Pinopsida > Pinales > Pinaceae > Picea > Picea mariana. The sequence continues at coordinate 130,641 of JASDQU010738616.1, read as the reverse complement.
ACCACAAGGAGATGGAGATGTGTTGCCACCAAATCTAGATGAGGCATCGGATTGAAGATTTTGTTTTTTACCATACTTTTTTTGTGCAACTTCCCCTATCTTTATATATTTTTCTCTCTGCTCCTTGGAAATCTTAGGGAAAACTATGATCCCAGTGGACCCCTTATTGTCATCTATCTCCATTACACCACAAAGATGCCTCCTCAGATGTTTATATGAACCAGTATAAGGTTTTTCATCATGACAGTCATGATTGGAATGTACTCATTATTCTCCTTCAGGAGATATTCTAGTTGCGGTTCCTTTTGTTTTCTTGTTCCAGACAAGTCAAGAACAAAGGAAGATGCTTACCCTTCAGAGGGAGTCACATTTGACTCAGAGGGAGTTAAAACTATTTGAGAAAGAGGAAGAATAGAACCATCCTTGAGACAATCAATGCAATAATGCATGATTAGAATCCTTTTATGATTACATGGGCAGAAGCATGCATGACACAGTATATGTTCAGAACAAGAGTCTTCAGCAGAATAGAAGCCTTCACCAGAGTGAAGCCTGAGATTGAACACTTCAGATTATTTGGGTGTCCAGTGTATTTTAATTTTTCATGTACCCAAAGAAAAGAAGTCCAAGCCAGATTCTTTAGAAAGAAAAGATACAGTGAATCTCCAAAGACATTCCAGATCGACATCCCTGGTCAGAGACAGATTGAGACAAGTAGAAACGTTGTCCTTGATGAAGAGATAGTCTTTCAAAGACCCAAAGAATCTCAAATGGAGATTGACAGTAAGACAATACCTTCTCCCCCTTCAGCAATTCAGAGGGAGATAGACATTATTCCAGTTGATCCAGTTTTTCCAGTTGATATGTTCAGAGATATTGCAGTAGGGCATAAATCTCTACCTAGACTCACTCTGCAAGAGGCAGAGAAACATACAAGCCTCTCAAGGCACATCCCGAGAAAGCAAAAGAGATTTTCGAGCTATACTTCAGTCATGAGCCACCTCATTGATGATGAGACTCCTTGTCTTAGAGAAGCAACAAGAGAACCGGTATGGCAAGATGCCATAACAAAAGAATACCAGTATATCTTTAAAAATGATGCATAAGATATTATTCAGGGACCAGAAGGAAAGTCTGTGATAACTTCCAAAAGGATCTATGAGATCAAACATGCAGCTAATGAAAGTGTCTAGAAATACAAAACGAGATCTATAGCCAGAGGTTTCTCACAAACAGAGGGAGTTGTCTATGATGAGACACTTGATCCAGTAAACCCGACACACTTCCATCCATACTACCATCCATGAGCTGGAAACTATATCAGATAAATAAACTCTTGATGAGTTTGGATTTCATCAAGAGTGTTGTTGATCCAAACCTATATTACAGTGTTGGTGACAAGAGCCTGATTTTGATGACTTATTCAGAAAGCCTTGTTGCTGGATAGAAGTAATCCTTGACTTATGAATTCGAGATGAAGAATTTGAGTATGATGCACTACTTCTTGGGACAAGAAGTATGACAGAGGACCGATGAGATTTTTCTTGAGTCAAGGAAAATATACAGAGAAAATATTCAGTATGACAGAATGCAAAATCCACCGTGATGGATTTAAAGAAGAAGATTGATGATGATTCAGACAAGACTGATCCACAGTTGATTGAATCACTGATGTATCCGGTCAACACCAGACTTGATTCATGCCATGCAATGAATGTGATGAGTCAACCAAGACAGACTCACTAGACAACAACAAAACATGTATTAAGATATATACGAGAGACAGTTGGATATGGTCTAAGATATGCCTCCAGTGTGAACTTGAGTTTGCAGAATATGCCGATTCAAATTGAGCAGAAAGTACAGTGAACTGGAAGAGCACATCCGGTTGATATTCCACCATGAAGTTTACCATGGTTTCTTGATGCAGCAAGATACAAAACTCAGTGACCTTGAGTACCACAGAGGCAGAGTATATAGCATCGAGTGTGCGAAGCAATGTGGCTTCACAAGTATCTGACAGATTTACTTAACCATGAGATAGATCCTATGATGATAACCTAGAGCCGTATGTAAAAGATCTTGTTTCCTGATGGATCGAAACACGATGAAATGAAATATCAGAGATATGATGTAGAGGAAAATCGTACACATGCAGTACCTTCCTACACATGAGCAGATTGCAAACATCTTCACTAAACTAACTTGGTGAAGAATGCCTTACTAGTTGAGAGGGAGTATTGATAACTCCAGCCAAGACAAAATTCAGAGCACATCTGTGTGAGACTTGGCATGATGAAGAATGCCTCCCTAGCTGAGAGGGATTGTTGATGAATGCAATTATGGGAGACATCCTCCATCTTACAAACCTGTGAGATGTGGAACATAGCAGCTATGTGAGTCTTTCTCTTAGCTTACAAACCTGAGAGAAATCCCCTAAGAAGGGTATGTGGTTCCTGCCTGAGACAGAGCTGGGAACATAGAGATGACCTCCTTTATTCAAAGAGTTGAGAAGAACTCCAGATAATTATCCAGTGGAAAATCAATTTGTTGAGTTAGGAGGTGCCTGTGGCTGAGCACAAGGTGAACGTGTGAAATCCCAAAGTGTTGGGTGCATCGTCATGAGAACAGAAATGAAGATGATGTATTATCCTCCTCTGAGCAACAGAGTTGACGAGAAGACTCCAGATGATTCTCCTGTCGGTGGCAGTGGGAAAGCATATCTGTAGAGTGGACATGCCTGTGGACGAGCATAGGTGAACGTGTGAAGACCTAGTTCTTCTATGTAATGCAGTGAATTAGAGCTATGACATCCCTATGGATGTGCCCCTAGTGGATGAGCACTAGTGGGTGTATCAGATCCTTTGCTATATATATTGTTCAAGAGTCAAACCTACCTGTAACCCTAATTGTTATGTAAAGGGTACAGGTCGGCCCCACCTTAATGTGATTAATAATAAATGTAAAAGATAATTAATATTAATATTAATTATAATAATAATAATAATAAATTATAAAGTGACTTAGAGAGGTCGGCCCTGTTGAGCCAATAGACGCTTTTGTTGATTGGACAAGTCTAATATAAGTAAGGGATGATTCCCCATTGTGGAATCATATCTTTCTTGTGTGTTTGGAAATTTCAGCAAGTACATCTCTTTGGCAAAAGGTGCGCACCTCTCTTGGGTGCTAGAGTTCTAGGGTTTGTAGCACCCTCTTGAGTGCTAAGGTCCTTCTTGGTGGTTAAGGTCTTTCTCTTGAAGATTATAGCAAAGGATTTGGCTGGGTGTTCTTCCCTTGTTGAGAAGGGTTTCCCATGATACTTTTTTTGTTATTGTGCATGGTGTTTCTTCTTATGATCTTGGTTGCTGCAACATTATTGTTTATGGTTAAGTGAAACTCTAAAATGGAATGAACTTCATGATTAACATAGCTTATGAAAAATCAACACTTTAGAGAGATCAAGGATCTATAAAGGAAGGGTGAATCCTCATTGTTTGGTTGAGTTTTTTAGTGAGCAACTTGTAGCATTTCTTTTCCATCTTCCCCTCTTCTCTTCTTGCTTCTTGTGCTCTGCGTAGAGCAATATCATTGTGATCAATCTTGTACTCAGTCTCTATGGTGCAACAAATCTCTAGACTAATACAAAGATAAAGTTTGACTATGCTATTTTCTTAAATTTTAGAACTTGTTGATGAGATAATATCTCTTTGTGCAGCGGTGTAGGTGGTTTCTTTTTCCTCTAACTTGGTTGAGTTTTTCATTTAGTGTAATATCCCCGGATCCTCAGATTTTGATATCAACTGCTAACTCTGAGGTTGTGACTGCAGATCTGATGTGATCGGGTTTCTCACTGAGTTTCAAAAGGTTCCTAGATGCGTTTTGTTTTGTTTAATAGTTTTATACAGTGCATGCAAATAGACTTGGAACCATAACCAACTCAACAATTTATTAAGCAAAATAACGAACAATATACAACAATATGCAGAAACATAAACAAATCTCTTCAGCTAGATCTTTATAGATGTCGATCTTAACTGGAATACAAAACAAGATATTGCAAAATACCGATAACGACGATAGATGGATGGATTTGAGATCTACAAGGTTGATCCACTGCATGCACGGAAGGAAGCGTTGCATTCAACCAAAAATGTGTTGCAAAACTGTTGCAGGAGACTGGAAAGTTTGCCCTGATGGAAATACTTGTCAGAACGGGTTGAGATTTGTCTCAGATGGGTCTCCCTACTCCCTAGCACACCTCCCCTACCTCAGAGATGGGACGTTGGCTCTCTAATGCACTGTCGGAACCCCGGATGGATGCATGAACCCACATGCATTGTAAACTGATGAACCGACACGCTCTGGGTGTTTTACTTGTCAGAAAATCGTGAGATCTATCTCACTGGAAGAACCTTGGCGTCCTTTCAAATGGGTCATGTTATCGCACAGTTTGTAGTTAGGATGATAGACGAATGAGAGGAGGTCAAACTGGCGTAACTGAACCAATCCCACCACTGTCACCTCAATGGGAAGGTTCTTTCTGTTTAGGGAGGTAAGGCCCAGGGGAGACGTCCCCGATGACCTGGGGTTTTGAGAAGGGAAAAGGCTTAAGAGCTTAAAGATAATTTCCCCCTCACAAGTCACCACCAAGTAGAAAGTTCGGCTTATAGACAATAAAGATAAAAGATAACCGAAAATAGTAACCAAGGAGTGTACCTGCCCGAGACAAAGCAACAAGGAAACTATGCATATGCACTTGCTTGGTTAGTACTTCATATATTCAATGACTTTCTGATAATAAGCAATTGAGCAATAATATTGAGGAAGTAAATCAATGTTTATACAATAGCAATGATTACACAATATCACTTCACAATAAATGCTAATGAAGCTTCACAATAAACAATGGTAATTTATCATCAATGTAACAATAATTGAAGCAATGCTTTAGCTAATCATTCAATTGCTTTAAAGACAAATAGATGCTGCAATGAATATGTTTATAGCACAACTAAAAGACAACAACAATAGGGTTAGTAAGATTAGTCTAGGCTAGGGTTAGAAAGGTTAGTAATCGCTCAAAGTATTTGGTTGTTTGAAGTTAATATCAAGCCACTCAAGAGATAAGGTCTTTAGACCAGTGCGTTACTAGGGCATATGGAGTCAAAAGAGGCTGCAAAGGTTGAAGGACTAAAATGATAATGAGAGACCAAAGACAAGAGGGTTAAATGTTTGAGGTGTTGCTAAAGCAAGGCCTCATGCCATAGACCTGAGTCACTGCATTACACAAATGAGCTAGGTCCTCACACGTGCACTTATGCTCATCCATAGTCACGTCTTCTGTACAGATCTGCTTTCCCAGTGCCACTAACAGGAGGATCATCTGGAGTCTTCACATCAACTTTGTTGCTGTTCAGAGGAGGCCATCACATCATCTTTGTTCATATTCTCATGATGAAGTGCCCAACGCTTTTCGAGATTTCCCACGTTCACCTTGTGCTCAGCCACAGGCACGTCCTAACTCAACAGATCGCTCTTACATCGGATAATCATCTGGAGTTCTTCTCACTCACGTCATGGAGGAGGCCATATACATTCCTAGCCCCTGTCCCAGGCTGGAACCACGAACCCTTTATTAGGGGCTTTCTCTCAGGTTTGTAAGCTAAGAGTAAGACTTCATGTGGCTGCTATATTCCACATCTCACAGGTTTGTAAGCTGAAGGATGTCTCCTATAGCTGCATTCATCAACAGTCCCTCTCAGCTAGGGAGGCATTCTCCATCAAGACAAGTCTCATACCGATGTACTCTGAGTTTTGTTTTTGGCCAATGGTCATCCATACTCCCTCTTAACTCGAAAGGAGTTCTTCACTAAGTAAAAGTTTGGTGTAGAAGTTTGTCGTCTGCTCAGGTGGAGAAGGGTATTGCAAATATACAATTTTCTTTTGCATCATATCTCTGATATAAGAAAATTTTATCTCTTCGTGTGATAAACCATGAGGAAGCTATGGGTTCTATAAGGAGCTTCATATATGGCTCTATGTCACCAACATAGGATCTACCTCATGGTCAAGTAAATCTGTTGGAAGTATGTGAAGCCACATTGATTCGCACACTTACTGCTATATATATATATATATATATATATACTTTGTCTCTGGTGCACTTAAGGCTACAGAGTTATGTTTCCTGCTGCAATAGGAAATCATGGAAGATTTCAAGGTAGAACATCAACAAGATGTGCTCTTCTGTTCCATTGTACTTTCTGCTCAATCTAAATCGGCATATTCTACCAACTCAAGTTCACAATGGAGGCATATCTTGGACCATATCCAACTGTGTCTTGATACATGTTTTGTTGTTGCCTAGTGAGTTTGCCTCAGTTGACTCATCACATTCACTGTATGGCATGAATCAAGTCTAGTGTTGACCAGATACATCAATGATCCAATCAACTGTGGATTAGTCTCGTCTGAATCATCATCACTCTTCTTCTTTAAATCCATCATGGTGGATTTGCATTCTGTCATACTTCTTGTCCCAAGAAGTAGTGTATCGTACTCAAATTCTTTATGAAAATCAGAAGTCAATGCTTGCTAGTTTTAACAACTAGTCTTTCTGAGTAAATCATCAGGATCAGGTTTTTGTCACCAACACTGTATAGGTTTGGATCAGCAACACTCTTGCTGAAATCCAAACTCATCAAGAATCTATCTATCTGATATAGATTCCAACTCATGGATGGTTGTACAGATGGAAGTGAAACGGTTCACTGGGTCGAGTGTCTCATCATAGACAACTCCCTCTATTTATGAGAAACCTCTGGCTATAGATCTTGTTTTGAATTTCTCGACACTTCCATCAGTTGCATGCTTGATCTTATAGATCCACTTGGAAGTTACCACAAACTTCCCTTTCTGGTTCCTGAATAATATCTTATGCATCATTCTTTAATATGTACTGGTATTCTTCTGTTATGACATCTTGTCATACTGGTTCTCTTGTTGCTTTTCTAAGACAAGGAGTCTCAACATCAATGAAGTGGCTCATGACTAAAGGAGAGCTCGAAAAATCTCTTTTTGCTTTCTTGGAATGCGCCTTGAGAGGCTTGTATGTTTCTCTGCTTCTTGCAGAGTGAGTTTAGGTAGGCCTTTTATGCCCTACTGCAATATCTCTGAACATATCAACTGGAGCAACTGGATCAACTGGAATAATGTCTTTCTCCCTCTAAACTGCTGAAGGGGGAGAAGGTATAGTCTTACTGTCAATCTCCATATGAGATTCTCTGGATCTTTGAAAGATTATCTCTTCTTCAAGGACAACATTTTTGCTTGTCTCAATCTGTTTCTGATCAAGGATGTCGATCTGGAATGTCTTTGAAGATTCACTGTATCCTTTCTTTCTAAAGGATCTAGCTTGGACTTCTTCTCTTTGGGTACATGGAAATACATTAGGCACCCAAATAACCTGAAGTGTTCAATCTCAAGCTTCACTCTGGTGAAGGCTTCTATTCTGGTGAAGACTCTTGTTCTAAACATATACTGCGTCATGCATGCTTCTGCCCACGAGATTATAGAAAGATTTTGATCATGCATTATTGCATTGATTGTCTCAAGGATGGTTCTATTCTTCCTCTTTCTCAAATAGTTTTGACTCCCTTTGAGTCAATGTGACTCCCTCTGAGAGATAAGCATCTTCCTTTGTTCTTGACCTGTCTGGAACAAGAAAACAAGAGGAACCAAAACAAGTATATCTCCTAAAGGAGAATAATGAGTACATCTCTAGAATCAAAACAATTTAAGGATTGTTAACACAGCTACAACGCCTACTTGTAATGTAGAAAACTTTAGAAATATAAGTTTAGAGGAATGCCAATTTCAACAATCAAACCTGGAGTCTTCCAATGTGTTTCTTTTCTTCCAAGTCTCCTTCACTCAAGATAACAACTACTTCCTTCAACCTGTCTTTTGTACTAGGACAATATTCTATCTTGACAAAAGGTTGGGTTAGAGAACAAACTCTATGATCTCAACTTTAATCCATCTAATATCTTGATTTTAATTTTGACCAAAGGTTAGTATGATGGTCATAGCTTCAATATGCAATCTAGATCAAAATAATGTCATAACAAGTAGATGCATATTAGAATAATCAAACCTGGGTTGCATTATTCTTCTGAATGTGTTGGATCTTGAGATCCTTCTGGATCTATGGAAAGAGATCCCTTCTCCAGCAAATACCCTTTAAAGCTTAACAATTTAAACATATGTGAGTACATACCTCTGATAGCATTTACAGGTAGTGACACCATCTGGTAGCAGCGGTAATATTTACCAACTCTTAAAAGACTTCAAGGGTGACTGCAACTGGTGCAACAGCTAATACTTCAACTGATACTGCAACTGCTATTGATACTGCAACTGATTCTTAAACTGCAACTTAGGGTTTTATGAGGAAACCCTAATTTTTCAAACTTCAAATTTTGAAATTCTGATCCAGGGGATAGATGCGCTGAGCTGAGGCGAGTAAGCTGGTGCAGTCAGATTTCTGAAAATCCAAATTTTACCCCCTCAAACTTGACTAGCGGATTTCTGGACCGGTGCTTCTGGTTTTCTGGTACTTCTGGTTTTCTGGTACTTCTGGTACTTTGTGAAAACTAGGGTTTCACTTTCCGAGAGATCTACCCATTGAAAAGGTGCACTAAAGATGCCAAAGAGTTCCTTGGGTTAGGGCACACTTTTCTAGATGGTTTTGAGGCTGAAAATCTTCTTCAATAAAAAGCCTTAATTTTCTTGTATGGCAACAGTGACGTTTTTCCTTTTGCTTGTGGAGAATGCTTGTGCAATGGGTTCTTTCAAGACCTATGCTCTAATACCATGTTAAGTTTTCATAAGCTAGGTTAAGCATGCAATTCATTTCAATTTCATCATGTCTTAACCATAAACAAGAATGTTGCAGCAACCAAGATCACAAGAAGAAACACCATGCACAAGTACACAAGATATATCCTGAGAAACCCTTCTCAATAAGGGAGAAAAACCCAGCCAAATCATTTTCTATATTCTTCAAGAGAAAGACCTTTCACCACCAAAATGACTTAGCACACAAGAGGGTGCTTAAGCCCTAGAAACCCTAGCGCCCAAGAGAGGTGTGCACCTTTGCCAAAGAGAAGTACTTGCTGAAATTTCCAAAACATGTGAGGAGGATATGATTCTACAATGGAGAATCATCTCCTACTTATATTAGACTTTGATTGATTTAACAAGGGCGTCTTATTGGCACAACAGGGCCGACCTCTCTAAGTCAAACACACTTTATTATTATATTTATTATTATAATTAATATTTTCATTATTAATTATCTTCTTTATATTAATCATATTAACATAGTGATGACCTGTACCCTTTACATAATAACTAGGGTAACAGGTAGGTCTGACTCTTGAACAATATATAGCAAAGGATCTGATACACCCACTAGTGCTCATCCACTAGGGGCCACATCCATAGGGATGCCATAGACCTGAGTCACTGCATTACACAGATGAGCTAGGTCCTCACATGTGCACTTATGCTCATCCATAGTCACGTTTGCTCTACAGATCTGCTTTCCCACTGCCACCAACAGGAGGATCATCTGGAGTCTTCACATCAACTCTGTTGTTGTTCAGAGGAGGCCATCACATCATCTTCGTTCTTATTCTCATGATGATGTGCCCAGCGCTTTTCGGGATTTCCCACGTTCACCTTGTGCTCAGCCACGGGCACGTCCTAACTCAACAGATCGCTCTTACATCGGATAATCATCTGGAGTTCTTCTCACTCACGTCATGGAGGAGGTCATATACATCCCTATCCCCTGTCCCAGGCTGGAACCACAAACCCTTTATTAGGGGCTTTCTCTCAGGTTTGTAAGCTAAGAGTAAGACTTCACATGGCTGCTATATTCCACATCTCGCAGGTGTGTAAGCTGGAGGATGTCTCCTATAGCTGCATTCATCAACACACTGCACCCATTGCTCATACATCCCTTACCGCCTTACCCACTTACATCGCCTGGATTTGTCTTCACCCGGAAACATCCCACATCCAATGAGCACTAGCCTAATAGGACATCCTAACGTCCCCTCCAAACCTGGCTTGTAGAATAGCATAACGTCTTTGAGCACTTGTCTGGGAAAAGGGGGTTTTATGGACATGTTTAAATAACTTGATTATTGGATGTGATTGATATTGCTATGATCCCTGTGACTTATGAGCCCATGGAGGGCGTACTTCTTGTTGTTGTAGGGCCACACCCGACGGACAGGTGCACATGGGGAGTTGATTAGTTCGGACCTCCATAGGGATAAAATCCCACCAGATGGATGTTGAGACCCCAACTGGGGGCAGAGACAGATCAGAGGTTTGCACCAGAGAGATAGGAGGACATTCCACCAGAGGCAGCCTGGCAGGCCTGGACCCAGGGGGGTCTTGCCCTTCTCACTATGATGTAGGCCTTGAAAGGTCCATGACGTCACCCAGCATTTTGGACACTTCGGAGGCAATTGTGTGCCAAGTGGCACATCTGGCTTGATCCAGAGGCCCTAGGAGGCCTAACGTTTTGCTCCTGGAAGCCAACGTTGCCCTAAGAAGGCCTAACGTCACCCTAAAAGGGCATGACATCATCTTTTCTGCTTGATTTAGGGTTTATTTATGTCATTTAATGTAAAAACTGGATATTACATGTAAACTGGCCATGTCAACCTTTTTCACCTAATTATGGTCATTGAAACTGTATAAATAAGGGTTTTTTCCCTTGTATTTTTCATCATCTTTCACTCACACTTGGTGAGGTCTGAAATTTGCGCCCTATTTTGGGTTACATGACGGAAATTTAGTGCGCACTTATTGAAGGAGGCTTATTTTGGACTATTTTGGTAATTTTCTTGGTGGAAGTGTTCAACTAGAGTATTTGTTAGATGATTCTTGGTGAATGTAAGTAAGATTTCTGCAATTCTTCTTCATTGAATGGTTATAGTTATGCTTATCTTGCATTTATATTAAGATTATGAAATTGCTAGCATAAAACCCTAGGAGGCTAAGCACATGCTATTGTTCTTGCCTTAATAGCTTTCACCTACTAGATTTTGCTAAGAAGCCGATTTTCTTGAAGCTTTTGCTAAGGGCCTTTCCATTGCAACACCCTAGCACTTTTGCTTCATCCAAGCAGTCATTTGCTTCATCTTTGAGCTAAAGAAGGAGGAAAACTACTAGGGCCTAAGGTTACCTACACCCTAGTAGCTATTTTTCCCCTAGGGTTTGGTAGTTGAAGCCTTGGGTTACCAACACTTCAACTGTTGACCTCTCTTGTCTTTAGTTCTCCTACTATCATTTGTTCCTTCAAGATTTGCTGCCACCTAATAGACTCCATTTTCCCTAAAGGCACTAATCTAAGACTTGCTATTGAGTGATTGACAAAGACCACCATCAAAACCTATACCTTAAGCTTTCTACTAACTACTCCTAACCCTAGAATAGTCTAACCTGCTAACTTAGTTGCTGCTGTTACAAAGATAAGCTACAGCCATCTATTGCAGCACTAAAAGCCTCTAAAAGCGATAGAAAAAGTTGATTAATGCACTGCCTTACTTGCTTCTGACAAATGCTAGTATTTTAATGTTAATGAATGATTATTCTTGGTCATTTTGAAGCCATTTTAAGGCACTTATTGTGAAGCTATTGTCTTATAAATATTGCTGCTACAAATTTATGTTTGCTTCACCATTATATCAGCCATTGCTTTTGTTGATAAAGTTTGTGGTTTTATGAAGTACTAACAGCAAGTTGTACTTGCGAAAGATATATTTTCTTGTTGCTTTGTTCCGGGTAGGTACATCTTGATACTTCACTACTTCATTGGTTGAAACCCCTGGACTTTCTGATCAGTGTGACTTGTGAGAGGGGACATTTCATAGACATCTTAAGTTTTAACCTTGCCTTCTCAAACCCCCAGGTCACCGGGGACGTCTCCCCTGAGCCATCAACCCTAAATAGAAAGAGGCATCCTATTGAGGTGACAGTGATAGGATAACCTTCGTTACGCCAATTTGCCTTTCCATTAACCTTTCCTTTGATCAAAGTACAAATTGTGCAATAACAAGATAGAACCGATCCACTTATCTTGGTCTTGTATGGAGATGTGATCCTCTTTGCAGAAAGCCCTAAATAGCTCATAACGTGGTGTCCAAATTTTTTGGACTGTGAAGTTGACTTGAGGGATGATGGAGTTTGGAAAACTACTAATGATCCAAGGTTATGTTCCTTCAGATTCATAGGTGGTCAAGCCCCTAGCAGAGGGGATATTAGAGATGTTGTGATAGTTGTTGGATACAGTAAGACTTCTAAATGTTATAGGAGCTACATTCCATCACAATAGAAGACTATGGTGATCTAAGATGCGAAGTTTGATGAGGATGTGTGGTCCTCTAGATCACATGTATCTTCTTCAATGATTAAAGGGAGTGAGGGGGTTTCTATTCCAGAATCTCATTCAGAGGTTAAAAAAGAGTCAGATCTAGGTGTGGGCAAAGAGAGCCTAAGGAAGGATGTGTCCTCACCCTCTACTCCAACCTGCAAGAAGCCAAGATGGCTTACTCAGACATTCTAGAATGCACGAGAGCTTGTAGAAGTTCCCATATCTTCGATGAGGATGAGTATACATCCTAGGAGATATGCTAACCATATTGCATTAGTTGTTTCCATTTGTGAGCTTTCTAGTTGTTTTGAGGAGGTGAGGTATGATGCCTTGAAGGAGGTGGCGATGTTTGGGTGATAGTTCCTTTCCAAGCGTTAGTGAGATTTTAAGACAGCTACAGATTCAGATTTGCAAATGGAAAGTTTAATTGAGATGTAGAGGGAGAATACTGTTGTTGGTGAAAATACTTTCCTCATAAAGAGGGAGTGTTAGCTTTTGGGGTTACTCCAAAAGTGTTTACACCATGCTTGCGGGTGCTTAAAGTGATGTGGAGTGCATAGTGTGTTGACCACCCTTGGTTGTATGGTAGCAAACATATGCATTGGAGATAGGTTACTGTTGGATTGTTATGCCTTGACTTATGCTTGTGTGGTGCACTTCTTTGGAAGGTTGGAGACCTATGTGGCTTAGTGACATTCTTCATGAGGCACTCACATGGAGGGCTTGGTTGCTTGCTTGGGAGGGAAACCCTTTTGGAGGAGAAGCAATGGCCATCAAAGAGGAGGGTGTTGAACACTAAGTAGCATAGGGACTCTTGGTAGCTTGCATGGAGATTTGTGCTTGACTTGAAGACACCTGGGTTGAGGAGCATTCATGTAGGTCTGGTGGACTCGGAGGTATACATGGCTTAGGAGGGAGCGTTGGAGCATTGGAGACCTTTGGAGGAGGAGCATTGGACACTTCTTGTGAAGCACTCACCTTGAGACCCTTGCTTGTTGGACATGCATAACTTGGAGCTTGACATGTGTCACTTACAGTTGGAGTGCTTCACATGTGGACCTATCTAGTAATTAGTTATGTTGCTTCTTGTTGATATTATCCACTTTGTTATTGTTGGCCTCCCTCACCTTTCATATAAATAAACGGAGGAGAGACTCTTTTCATAAATCATATCGATCACATTATGTATTAGATATATGAGAGCTAAAGCAAATTTGTCTCTTTCATATTTATTCTTCTTCATTGTAATTTGCTCTCTTTGTCTTGAGTGATAGGCTTCTTGAGTTGATTCAAGAAGAAGACTAGCATTAGGGTTTTCCCTAAGAAAACAAGGGAAACTAGAGTTTGGGAGAAACCTAGAGGAGCAAACGAAGCACTTGTTCTTGTGGTTCTTGTGAGAGAAGACAACTAGGGTTTTGTCACATTTGGAAACCCTCGTGCTACTTGGAGTGCTTAATGTGGAGAATATAGTGAGAGACTATCTTGTTTTCTCTTATACACTTGTGGGATACAAGTGTAGGTGCCAAAGAGGACTTTCCAATGTGTATACTTGTTTGTTGTAGATCTTTGGTGGAGCAACCAGCTTTGGTTGGAAGTGATTCTTAACTAGGAGTTGGTAACTAGAGTTCGCTATTTATGGTGGATGCCCTAGCCAGGGTTTGGAGAGCATGACTTGTACCAGCTTGTATTAAGCTGCTGTTATGTACTTGTAACTTCATTTTATGTATATTTGAAGCATGCTTTGCTGCCCAAACTTTGTGTACTTGCAGATCTGATTTTCAGCTTATGTTCTCATGATGATTGAGTGGTTTCTAGAGCTGGTTATGTGTGCTGATTTTACATAACAAGGAGCAGATTTTGTTAAGTGATTTGACAAACATATCGAAGCCAAGTGGGCAGATTTATGGCTGTTATAAATATGCTGTACCAAGTACCAGTGTTTGGTGTTTATTTTCTTGGGCTGCCTTGTGTAATTGGTTGGACAGAAGTGAAATATACACTACTGTAATTTATATTTTAGATTTAGTCCTAAGGCTGAAAGTTCACAGGAAATAGATCCAAGAAACCTCAAGGTTGAGGTGGAATTTCTGAATTTGCATTAAAAGCCATTTCTGGGAAATTCCAACAATGGAAAGGCTACAAAATCGTCACCCTTGAAATGAAAAGCAAGATCATACTTCTGTGTGTGAAAAGAAAAATAACATGTAGACAATACCATCCTCTTAATAATCTAAAATCCCACATGTAAGATATTTAATGAATTGCAGGTACTTTTGAATTAGCTTGCCAGCATTATAATTAGTTCTAGAGTAAGAAGATGAACCTGTTAACAGTCATGCCAAATACAACCCCTCAGGGTGGTCCCTATACTAACTTCACTGTATTTACCACTTTATTTTTTTTCGTAAGACATCAACCTTGCCAATCCATTTATCTAGAGTATCTCCTTATCGAGAAAACAAAAGCAGCCAGGGGAACTAACATTTCCTCCTAAAACTTGGGGAGACTTGACCTTGATGCATCATTAGGTTATCCGTGATCAGTAAACTGTGAACCACAAATTTAATGGTCATTAACCACAGCATCTAAAAGAATCCACGTGACTATGATGGGAACTTAACCTCCTATAGTTATAAGCCTCTATCGTATGAATGTCCACTCTCTGTGGCAAATGGCCCTAAAAGGCTGCTATGCTTTCTCTTTGAAAAAATGTGTGCCCTGATAACAAAAACTAATTTCTTGGCTCCATTTTGATGGAGTCGCAAGAGAACCCAACTACATTAGATAGTGCATATTATTTGGATTACTGGGCTTATTAACACATGGCTTAGAAAATCAAGGCTTCTTCTTTTTCATCCTTGGACGTATTCAAAAGCCTGTGATCCTCCATTATTTCGCTAGAATGGTAAACTCTACTTATTGCAACCCCATTGCTAAAGAAATCATTAGGTTAAAAACTAAGAACATAAAAAAAGCTTACAGGCTACAACCTTACACAAGGATGTTTTAACTTTTAAGCATAGTAGCAAGATTCGAATATGATTCGGTACAGAAAAAATACTTAACGAAAAAAATCCAGTAACACTCTAATATGGGAGTATACATCTCATAGATAGGGAAATATGCATTTTGTTCTAAATTTTAGAAGAATTTCAGCCTCAAGATTGCCCAATAAATCAGAAAAATAAATCTTTCCTCTAATTTGACGACTTAGTTTATATTTATAGATATAGTTTACATTTATAAGTATCTTAGTATTATTTTGATATGTTTTAGGTTTTTGGGGTGTTTTTTGGAGGGGGTTTATACTATATAGGTCCACAGGTATCATATACATGAGCTATATTATCAAAGGCAATGAGGCATATTATCAAAGGCAATCAGTAGTAAGTTGACCATACAGTATCTGTACTGTATGGAAAATTAATTCATTTTTGTACCACTGCCAAATTTCCGTACAGCTAAGACCAATATGGCCAAATTTGCTACTGTGGTTTTAAGCTCCTGAATCCTGATATAACAACTGTACCATCCCAGGCAATCATTATAGACTACTGTATTTGAAAAAAATATATCTTAAAAACCGTTTATTTCACTTGAAGAAGTAAAAATATGATAGGCTATCTTATTTAACGCTCAAAAGAAAAGCGAAGGCAGAACAAAGAAACTTACCAGACCACACCGTATGCTCCTCGTCCAATAGGAAATAGCGGAGGGATGTATTTTGCGGTAACTTCAAACATGTTACCATAAATATTATACTGCACAAACCGGCCTCCATGAGTAAAAACGCCTGGAATACTGCCGTTCCCATAAGCATTGGGAGCTAAAGCTGGTTGGGCTGCCTGGGCCATTACCGGATCGTTAGATTAAACTGCAACAGCAGCCACCTCGGCTTCACACCACAAACCAGAATTTTATCTGCCGGAGTTCTAAATGGACCGGTCTTTAACGGAAATTTTTAAAAGCGTTCCAAGCGAAAGCGTAGTTGGATGATTCCTATCAAATTGCCCCGCTAATGAACGATTTCCGAGCGAACGATTTCCGAGCCAATTCCACTCTTCTGACAACTTCAGTTAATTTGCCGACATAAATAGTCCCAGCAGGAACACTTTCTTGCTGCAGCCTCCTCGAGTAGAAGATTCCACAACTGAATTCACCAATGTTTGAGCAGTTCCCTTAAATGCGTTGAAATTGGACCTCTTTCAACGGATTTAGCCAAACTTCGTGCAAAAGCGAAGACCGCAATAGCCTTTCAGGTCACTTACACGAGATAATTCCACAATTCTGCAGAAAAAACCATTCAATGTCCCTGAAGTCCAGTTTGTCCAACAGAATTTCTCACAAAGAGCACCGCAAAGATCAATTCACAAAGCCTCAAAACAAAGCCTTCAAATTTCAGTAAATTTAAAATTTTCCAGCAAATTAAACCAAGTTATTCCCGATGCATACCCGGAAAACTGTGAGGCTTCAGCTAAGAAGGTTAATTGTGCGGGACTGCAGAATCCTTCCGGAGCATTATTGTTTCTACAACAAAAACCATTAAATATCCCTGAAGTCCAGTTTTTTCCACATAATTTCTCACACATAGCACCGTAAAGATCAATTACCCGGCCTCAAAACAAAACCGCCTCAAAACAAAACCATCAAATTTCAGTAACTTTTAACTTTTCAAGCACTTGAAAGCAAAAGTTATTCCCAATGCATACCCGCAAAACTGTCTGGCTTGACATAAGAAGGTCAAATGTGCGGAATAACGGAATCCTTCCGAAGTATTGCCGTTTCTTCAACAAACAACTATTGTTTTTTGGCGAAATGACCGCGTTGTCATTTTTTTCTGAACTTGTCGATGGGGTTGGAAAGCCGAAATTTAAGCTATTTTTCTGAGAATTTGAACCTGAATTAAATATTTCTCGGATTTTTCTCGCTACTGCCAAAAGTCAAGACAATACACCTCCTTCCACGGAGGTGGCTTGGCTCAACGGCGATGCTTCCATTCACCTCGCACTGTATATATCGACCACTCTGATTCGCCCGCCGGTCGAATCGGGCGTGTTTGTTTCTTTGAAATCCCGGCGTGACTGTTTTGAGACATTCTGAGGCGGAGGATGGACGAGACGCCCAGTGTGTACAGGTCTGAACTTTGATCCAGCTTGTACTTACAAACGCTGAGGCGGCTTGACTCTTCATAGTGGGTATTAGGAGTGACAGGTGTCGACTCATACTACATGTGATGGTTACATATAGGTACTGATAAGATCGGTTGCCCTGTGCCAACATGCCAACCAGCACATTGTGTGGACATCGATTACAGTATTCGACATAAGCCAATGGAATTACATGACTTGTTCAAAAGGATTGGTTCATGATCCTTATATCATCGATATTAAAATGGCAATCTTCACTGTTATGGCGTGGTCATTTATAGACGCTGGTGTTATGTGTTTCTGTTTCTTTCTCCCATGTGATTTACCGGAAATTTGTCGTCGGGAACCTCTTATAAGCGGAGTTTGTTAGTTTTCGACTTTGTAATTAAAAAACATAAATACTTACTTTTGCTGAAAGATAATTTTGTGGGGTTAAATCAATGTAAATGTGAAATTATAAAATATAAGATTATAAAATTATTGAATGTAAATGTGAAATTATAAAATATAAGATTATCAAATTATCAAATGTAAATGTGAAATTATAAAATATAAGATTATCAAATTATCAAATGTAAATGTGAAATTATGAAATATAAGATAATCAAATGTAAATGTGAAATTATAAAATATAAGATAATAAAATTATTGAAGATGTAAAAAGAAATACAAAAATTTTAATTGAATTAAATTAAAAATTAAATTAAATAAAAAAATGAGATAATAAAATTATTCAAAGTGTTATCAATGGTAAAAAGAAATTCAAAATTTTAATATTTAAGAAGTACATGCCAAAATTGAGATTTATGATGATAAGTGGAAATGTGAAACTAAAGAATAGTAATTTTATAAATAATAAAATAGATTTTCTAGATGAAACCTAAATATCAGAGTTTTATAAATTAAATTATTTTTTTATAAATAAATGATTATAAAAAAATTATAAAAAAAAACTTTAACTAAACAGATTTTGGTGCTTAAATGAATTATAGAGTGAGTTAATTTTATAATAAAGAAATTTGTTTTAGAATTTCACAAGTAGAAATTTCAGGGATGGATAAAATTTCATCATAATCCAAGTTATATGTATAATAGAATGATCTTTGAAAAATCCACTAAAATTCTAGATTGATAAAAACTTTCTACTAATCTAAGGAAAAATGTTATATCATTAAGTGGCACCATATATTAACTCGCGTGTTTTAAGGAAAAAAATAAGAAATCAGATTTTCACTTTGAGACACGTTAGAAAATGTGACCAAAAATGATACTAGGGAATCTTATATGATTAAGTGGCACCATATATCAACACGCGTGTTTTAGGAAAAAAAAATTAAGAAGGTCTTGAGGAAGCTACATTCCCTTGTGTGACTTTGACCACATGTGTTATAATAATCACGATTTTATTAAACAATGTTATTGGATTGTCTTGTGAGCATGTGTTGTGCATGGCACAAAATCCTTGTATAACTAGCAATTCTTATAAACATGGTATAATGTATACGTAGTAGAACAAGGGAATGTGATTGCATTTATATATGTTGAAATGGTTTATAAATATAGATGTTGCATAAGTTAAGTTATGGGGTAAGTGTCAAGTTAAGTTCTAGGTTAAATGTCAGAATGAGATGTTATAAATAATTTGTGACGGTCCACAAAACAATAGTATACAGATTTATAAGTTGATAAGTTAAATTCGTGATAATTTACAAAATAATAGTACACAGATTTACAGGATGACACAATTTATAAATAAATGTGCAAGCATTGAAAGGGGTGAATGATTTAAAGTATTAAATCACATAATTTGTGACAAGTTGCAAAAACAATGTTTGATATATGGTTTTGTAAAAATATATTATTTTTGATATGTAATATTAAGCTTGCTCTACATTATGCTATTAAAAGCATGAATAATGTTTGGTTTTGTAAAAACATATTATTTTATATATATAGTATTAATCTTGCTCTATCGTTATGTTACTAAATGTGTGTACTTCATGTGTTCACCGTGGCTATTTTTTTCCACTAAAAAAAAAGCATAATT